>PVIC010010490.1:0-43125 GCA_004025085.1 Thryonomys swinderianus
GCCCTCCACTGTGGTGTGTGGTACTGGCGATCAAACTTGGGACCTTGCACTCGCCAGGCAGATGCTGGAACCACTGAGCTAAATCCCTGCCCCATAACTATTATATTTTAATAGATTAGTAGTTTAAAATCCAAAATTTTGATAGAAACTAAATTGCAAGTTTAAATATAATAATTTTCTCTATTTTCCTGATCCTTTCTTACAGTAACATATACAGAAATGTGAAATTTGCAGTGACTAAAAAGTGGAAATCATTTTAGTATTAAAACATCAATATGTGTATAAGTCTAAAATAAACTATGAACTGAGTTTCACATTTATTTTATCTGAACTAAAATATTCAGTGGGAGTTTGAGCCATTCTGGGGCTCAGCAAGAGATCTTGAACTGCCATCATCCTGTATTTTTTCATTTGTCATCTAACAGACTCCTTAAACTTCTGGACTGAAATGTCTACGTCCACACTAATTTAAAGATAACCATCATGGGGAAATGTGAAGTCATTAAGGAGTGCAAAAAGTGAAACTTAAGGTGTTTGGTAATGAGACACATGACCCATCTTAGAATTTATTAGGAATTATAGAAAATAACTTTTGAGAAAGTCTCTATGTCACATGGTAAATTCTACATTACTAAATTGGCATCAATGTTATCATAATTTAACAATCGTTAGTATAAGAAAATGTTTTCCTGATTTTGTCAGTTTTTTTTACTTACCTTTAAAGAGGTAAGTCATGCTAATAAACTCCAGTAGCTGAGCGATTGCTTGCTTTCTGCGCATTGAGAATAGCTTATTTTATATTTATGTGTATTGTCTGCAGAATTGTCAGATAGAATGTGATCCTAGAAAAGAATGCTATCTTTTTAAAGAAATATGTAGAGTTTTATGAAAGAATAGCATCATTTAAATGCAAATTGAAGCACATAGACAAAGAGATTTTAAAGTGTTCTAAGCACCTATATAACTAGAAAATTCTATTCTCAATTTTTTGACAATATAGCTGTTTTCATTTTCTCACGTGAACTTCTTTCTGTATCATTTCCTTTCAGAATTTAGAAATGTATTCTTATGAAATCTGCATGTATATGCATGTTATTAATTTAAATAACATTTAAATAAATTAAAATGTACATGTAAGATATTTCAAGATACACCTGTTCACTGAAATTTCTGAATGCCTTGACAGTGGTGCAAGTCAGTATGATAAAAGGCAATTGAGTTTCAGCCTCTCCTCATTTGCCTTTCTTATTTTTCACTAACTTTCTAGTAGCTTTGCAAGAAGACTTTATAAATGTATTGAATAGTTATTATAAAATACTGAACTTCATTATAGTTCATACTCCAAAAAGTTGTCTTAAAAAATCTATTTTAAAGAAAATCTCTTCTAAAACATTTTTCTGACCTTCATAATTTTAATATATAATCTGTTTCTTTTAATTAGCAAAAGAATATGAATAATATTTGAAGTAGATTTTCTCATTTTTGTACAGAGGATTCTCGAATGAGTAAGGATGAATAATTTTGATCAGAGTGCAAGGCATATGATTTATTATTCATTGCTCTAAAACGAGGAAGTGTTGCTATCCCGAATGGTTTCATTTTTGTAAGAAATAATGAGCATTACGGGCATGAGTTGAAGTTTATTAAATATTTCTAAAATTCAGACATTGTTATCTTTAAGGGAAGTTTTGTAAACGCTAAATAATGCATGCATGGATTTCCTAAACGATGATCTGCCATCAATGACCCATTTTAATGCCATACTACCTTCTCTTGTTCTTTGAGAGCCCTTGAGAAACTGGCAGACCCTGTTGCTATTAATTCTATTATGAAGAGAAGTGAATCATGACAGCTGGGTTAAATGACTTTCTGAAACTTGAGAGAGTAGTAGTTCTTCCAGTCAGGAATAAAATATGTGTCTTCTAAATTACTTCTTTCTTCTACTTGGTAGAAGCACTCAGGAGCTGAGGCCAGAGGAGCATTGCCAGTTCTAAGCCAGCCTGGGCTACAAGGTGAAATTCAGGCCAGTCTGGGCTACATAGAAAGTCTGTCTCTAGAAACAAAAACAAACAAACAAAAAACAGTGATTTGCCTCTTCTTTTTGCTAACAAACTTAAAATTAGAGCCCAGTTTAGGCCAGGGATTTCTGAAAGGTTATATCTAGGATAAAACCTACTCAAATACATAATATGAAAAAAATTATTAGGGCATAAAATTTCATATTTCTATACTTAAAATTCTCTACTATTTTCAACTTTTCATATATTTAGTGTTATATGGCGACTAAAGCTGTTAATTTAATAGTGTCTAAAATAACTTTTATACCTACAGATTTGAGTATCTAAAATTTATTTAAAGACAATAATATTTATTTTATCTGGTAACATACTTATTAATTCAGATAATTGTCGTGTACTACACATTCTTATATCATTTATTTTCCTGCTATAATTTGATTTCCAATGTATATTGCACTTTTCTGACAAAAAGAACAAAAAAGTTTCATATCAATCCATTGACATTAATCATTTTCTGTACCATCCCCAGTAATATGTATCTTGTGTGTGAAGGGAGATTTCACAAAAAGAAGCGCCTCATATGGTCTCCTTTTTTAAAATAATGTCATTAGATTAAATAAATTATATTAATCCCAGTATAAGCCTTGCATAACATGAAATAAACAAAGAGAAGGTCATGATAAAAGTGGTTCCAATCATTAAAACTTTATAGCTTCCTTGGGATTATGCCATATGAGCTTGCACAAATGTGGGGCTTTGGGTATTCATTAGACCTGATTCACTACTGAATGAGCATGTTAGCATGATAATATACCAGATTATTCTGAGCCTTGAACCCTATAGGGGAATTTATGTCTGCAAGGGTCAGAGAAAGATGTATCAAATTGTAGATTTCAATATTATTTTAAATTCTAGATTTCAATAAGACTAGACTTATTCATGAGTTAAGAATAAATATCCCTGCAAAAGCAAAAGTATTCATTTGACTCATCGTGAATGCTATATAGAGCTGAAATAAACTGATACCAACTTGCTGCAACCTAATTACAATTGGTATACGGAGTTCTGCCTGGACTTGTTTTCCTGGGATGTTCACAGCACGATTCAGGTACGAGAAGCACATTCCCTATAAGTAACTACAAAAAAGGGACTAACTACTAAGGTACCTCATAATGAAAAAAAAAAACAGTGTTACTACATGAAGGAAATAACGTTCATAATACATATTAATAACAATCAGAGCAGGTGTAGATACTAGGTACCTGTGGGCTTTAACAAATATTTATTAATTTGCAGAAATTAGAATCAGTTTTGGAGATATTGTGCTTCATGTTGAAGATGTTGTCATTTATTTCCTATACAAGTTCTTTAATGAACATATTTTAAAAGGGTTATTTAACATAGACAGGGGGAACATTTCTTTATCTAGCTATGGTTTAAAATAAACCCAGTATTCTCTTTTAATTTCATCTAAAAGAAGGTCACATTAAAAAATAAAGCCTAAGAGTTCTAGAGATGCCCAGGTAACAGTCATCCAGACTGAATTAAAAGCAAGTGTTGAGAAACAGTTTCACAAGGGCCCTTGGATTTTGAACGCCTGGAACTGAGTGCTCACATATGTGTACATTAATGAAGCCCAAAGTAAATAATTCCAGTAAGTTGCACGAAAGGTCTGACAAGATTGCATCATGCAGTGTTGCTGTTCACAAAAGACACAGGGAAGAGGTATGACTAGTTCTGCCCATGTTTAAAAAAAAATAGTGTCAGTACAGCTAGATACACATTGTGTCTTGACTAGTAGTTAAAAAAAAATAAAAATAAAAATAAACTTCCTAGTACAGAACCATTTATTCAAGTGCACTTTAATGTGGAGCCCCATCAGGCCCGAAGTGCAGCAGCAGGGCTGATTAAAATGGGGCAGGTGCCTTGGAAACCAGCCCAGAAACTTCCAAGAGCCCTCCGGGGATCTCAGGCATTCAGCACAACACATGTGCATTTTAGATTGGACAATGTTAAGAGCAATAAAACTTTAACATTTATTCAGTCTTCTCGGTTTATTATACAAATGAGGCTTTAAAATTCACCATGTATGGGATTTCCTTTCCTTCCACAGGAAGTGTTCACAAACTTTGCCTTTTGAAGCCCCATCAAACATACTAAAGGTTATTTAATTCCTCCCTCTTAAAAGCCAATCTACTTTAAAAGAGTTTCAAATGTATGGCAAAATAAGAGTAAAAATAGTCTATCTCTTCGAGAGGACTTCAGAACTACTTTCTTGCAGGTGAGATTGAACAACTGTGTAAAGAAGTTTCCAGGGTTAGTAATTAAGTACCAGAATTTTGAGTCTCGAGTAGAAGAACATCTTAGTCATCCTAATCAATGTTTGGCAGGAGTCACGTTTTTGTATCAGTTACCTTCTAATGAATAATGTTCAATTCTCATTGAGTACTAATTGTAAAAGTGATTAATTGGAAGATACTCTGTTGTGAAAGGGAATTTTCAAAGTGAATTTATTTCTTATATTCTCTGGTCAGACTTGAATGAAACTGCTTACAGATTGCAGCATATATGACTGTGGTCAGGGAGCCAAGTTCAATGGCATCTGCCCAGAGACTGAGATACCTGTAGAGAGGGCAGAGGAGATTGTGTTGCACTGGTAACAGGACAAAGAGAGATAGCTGCTGTCTGGTGATCATGCTTCTTTTCTGGATTTCATATAAGGGGAACAATGCATACTTTTTACAAGATAGAATACAGGCATATGCAAGAAATGGCTGGTATAGTTCAGCACTCAGTAGAGGTGAAGAACAGAGGCTTTGCATTATCACCAAAAAATGCTTGGGATGTCTAAGAAAGAAAACAAGTTTACTGAATGTATGGTTTTGCAAGTTCGAAGTTGCAATCAGGCACCCCTATTGGATCTGACCTCTTGGGAGACCAGGGGCCGATGATACATCATAGTAGAACATAGTGGAAGGATGATCTTACCACCCGTCGCAGAGGACAGGGGGAGTCCTTCTGTCCTTCTTGAGAGGATTCCACCAAGATCCACAAGGCCTCACCTTTGAGAAAGCACTGTACCAGCTGCACTAGTTCTGCTCCTCGGAACCCCACTTTTCATAAGGACCTTGGGGGGTACTCAGCATCGAAGCCTTTGCACATGTGTTGTGGATAAGTGCATTCATTTTGTTTTTGTCCATTTGACCAATAAAAACAAAGCAGTCAGAATACAGAGCGAGGCCACTGCATTTTTATGTGTTAAAAAGGTAGCAACAGCTGGAAAAGTTACTGTGAATAAAGAAAAGTCTCCAGACATTTATAAAGGTGTGCTGGGATGAATTGTTTGAAATACTGTTCCATCCCAGGATACACACAACTTTCCAATTTTATACTTAAAAAAGATTTTCATCATTTTCCTTCTACTAGACCCAGCCAGCTCCCAAAATCAGTACTTTAAGAAAAATTCCCCACTAAATAAGTTGAAATGAAGCAACAGGGGAAAATAAATTGACAGATGGGATTTAACTCTGAGTCCTGTTTCTTTAGTATACTGGTAATTAATGTAAGAATTTACACTTATTTCTGGCAATGCATTTGAAGCCAGGATTAAGTCTGCAATACTTGTTTAGATTATACATCTTACTCATTCTTTTCCACAGGTATAATTGGTCATACTTGTTTGAGAAGGTAGAGTATAAGAAGTTAGAGAAGGCACCCTAGGACAAACCTGCCTTGAATTAAATTCCACTTCCATGATTTATGAGTGATATGACCTCAGGCAATTCACTCATTGTCTTGCTGCCTTAATTTTCTTATCTCCAAAATGGGTACAAGAATAATGCCTATCTGATTTGGCTTCTGGGAAGAACAATAGTGTTATACTTTCCCAATATATATCACATAATTTTTTTATGTTTATGATTATAGAGTTTTGGTAAGCTTACCACTTTGTTCTTGACAATGTGACATCAAAGATCATACATATATAAATCTTCATTAAGGGTGGTCAAATTATTCACCAAAAGCATCTACAAATAATTCCAGATTTAAAAGATGAAAATTCCTTCAAATGACTGTCTTATCTACAAAAACATCAGGTAGTCCCTTCACAATGAATGATAGTTTACAGAAAGTCAGCCAGTATAGATGTTATTTGGGAGAAGTATAAAGAACAGGTGGACTGCATGACCTGTTTGGCCTATGAAAATTGGTATTTGCAATGACCTGATTTTCAACCTGAGAAATTTCAAAGTGACAAATTATGCTCATTTGGCTTGTAATGATGTTCTGATTATAGGCTATAAAACTAGTGATGGATTTTCTTGACTTATTTTCTTAATGTTCTCAATTCATGTTGTGACCTTTTCATATACAAGCACATAGCAGTATTTCCAGAAACTATTAAGAGTTTCATAATTATACATTCATATATATATATATATACACATATATGTATATATAAAGTTATTTTCTTAGGAAACAATTACAAACTGTACAACTGTACTCTAAATAAATTCCTCTGTGCACCAATTTTTAATATGCTCCTATTTTATTTAGAGAAAACTACTTAACATCAAATAGTTCCAAGACTCATTTTTCTTGTCATTTACAAGATTTATGAAGCTCTTCAAGTAAATATGCTTTAGATCCTGTAACCAGACATATTGGCACATAATTTGTTGATTTAAATTATTTTCATATTTGTATATTCTCAGTATGGATGGAGATTCTGTGTTACAGGGGACATAACACAGGACACCAGGGTTACTGATATGAGTGAGCAAGACCACGTCACTACTTTCATGACGCTTCAAAGCTGCTGGGCAGATGGATCGTCAGGGATCTTACATTTGTGACTCTTTAGCACACAGTGGGAATTGGTTGTGTACTTGATGAAACTTGAGGAAAGAGTTGATGTTCAAGGCCTGAAAACAGAAGAAAAAGCCAAAGAAAGAGAAGCTATTGAGGTGGAATGAAAAGCATGAAAGTATTCTAAAACAAAATTTAGTGGGGTCTGTGCCCAAAGAGAGGCACAATAAAGACCATGGAGGAGATATCCGTATGGAGATAGTTGCAGCTTAGTGTGTCCTCTGGTGCAACGGTGAGGTTGAAATAAAACTGAAGAGTTAGTTGTTAACTGTTAAAGGGGAAGAGGAGCACTACACGAGAATATTTAATTTAAAAAAGTACTTCCCTAAACGTGGTGGAGAGTATCAGGTGATGATTGGGGAGAATTAAGGCCCAAGGGACAGTGCCGATTGTAGAAGATACGAAAGCAGAAGAGAATGGTGGACTGACTTGGTCCATGAAGAGATGAGGTTGATGTGAGGGTAAGAAATTCTGGCAAGAATAATGGATCATATATGGGCGGAGCTTGTAGTGAAATGACAGATGAACACAACTGCACACTTCTCATAGGCGTAAGTATTACTAATGAGAAGAGAACAGAGAGAAAAGTTTGTGCTGCCAGAGACTAAGTACCACGATGAGATGGATACATCTCGGTTTTGTGGGCTCAGTGAGGTAACGTGGTAGATTAGAAAAAGACACATGGGCGTACAAAAGACAAAAGTAAAGTTTTACACATTTACAAATCATAGAATCTTTTTTTTTTACTTCCTCAATAACTTTTTCATTTGAAATACTTAGCTTTGACTTAAACAGGTATCAACTGACATGAAATCAAATTTCCTTTCCTGGGTCGGCAAGTAAACTACAGTGTGAATTCTGTCTTTGTGTCTCTCATTTATCCTACTTCACCTTAACAGAAGCATCTTTGTGTCTCTCATATCTAGGCCACTTTTCATTCTGAATTAACAGCCCATTTTAAGTGAAAATATTTATTTATTTTAATTGAGCTTATTGGTACATTTTACATACTCATTATGATCATGTTCAACATTAAAAATGTGTGACTGTACATGACCTATCTTAATTCTTATTTTTCTTTTTCCCCTGCACATACTACCAGCCCACCCCTATATGCATAGATTTGCTTTGATATTTTTTGTCAATTTTTTTTAAATTTTTCCTTCTTTATTTTCCCCTACTCATTCTTCCTTTTCACTTTGAACATTTTCTTTCTATTTCAAAATATCTGTCATACATTCTGGACCTCACTTACACCATTAGTTTCTCATACTAGAGAAAGAATATAATATTTAGACATCTTATTTATTTCACTTGTGAGTATGTCCTCCAGGTACATCCATTTGAGTATAACCTCAGCAGCACAGAAACTAGCAGAAGGAATCAAAAGAAAACCTACAAGTTGTGAAAAAATTTTAACAACTCTTCTACATACAAAGAATTATCATCTAGAATATATAAATAACTTAAAAAATAAGCTCCTCCAAATTTAAAGATGCAATCCAAAAATGGGCATCTGAAATGTACATTTTTCAGATGAAGTAAAGGCAGCAAAGAAACACATGAAAAAACTGTTCAATATCACTGGTCATTCAAGAGATGCAGATGAAAACAACACTGAGATTCCATCTCACTCTACAAAGAATGCCTGCTATCAAGAAATCAAACAGCCTTGGGACCGGAGGGTTAGCTCAGTGATTCCGGCACCTGCCTCGCAGGCGCAAAGTCCTGAGTTCGATCCCCGGAAACCACATACAATGCTGGACGTGGAGACTCACGCCCACCAGCAATCAATACCACATACCACAGTGCCGGGCGTGATGGCTCACGCCTGTAATCCCAGCATTCAGGAGGCAGAGGCAGGAGGATTGCTGAGTTCGAGGCTTGCCTGGACTACATAGTGAGCTCAGAGTCAGCCTGAACTACAAAGCAAGACTCTGTCTCAAAAAAAAAAAGAAATCAAACAACCAGAAGTGCTGGTGGGGCTGTGGGAAGAATGTTGGTGGAAATGTAGACTGGTGTAACTATTGTGGAAATCATTATAGAGATTCCTTAAAAAACTGGGAGTAGATGTCCTATTTGGCCCTGTTATTTCCTGCTAGGTACGTACACAAAAGAATGAAAAGATTCATATCACAGCAACATATGTGCACCCATGTTTATAGCAGCTCAGTCTGTGATAGCTAAGTCTTGGAAACAGCCCAAATGCCAATCAGCAGGAGACTGGATAAAGAAGTTGTTGTTGTTGTTGTTGTTTTGTTGTTTTGTGTGTGTGTGTGTTTAATAAAATGGAGTATTAGCCAGAAATAATGAACAGTTCAGTTTTAATGCAAGTAATGCATGAATTTTAGCTATACAAGGGTGTTTTTATTTTCTTTGTTAATATTTAATAAAACTCTCAATACATCCTCATCTATCCGAGCCCTGTTAAAAAGCAAATATAAGGCATGGCACTCATCACAGGCAGAAAATATAAATGAAGTACAGTCTATCCTGGGACTAACTGTATCTAGTACGATTAAAACGGAAGGGAAACTTCAAAGAACATCTAATAAGCCAGTGAAGTAATTTCTGCTCAGAAATTCTTAGTATGCTGCCATGATTTGTGTGTCGTTTCACATGTAGAAGAGATTTGTTACAATACCACAACTGATCATAAACCACCTTTACTAATTTTGGTATTCATTTTTACTGCATTATATACTACATGCTTTACATATCAATTTCATATAAGACCAACACAATAGCATTTTTGAAGATAAGCCAAAAATGAAAATAGGATAATAAAAGGATACCATGTTAAATGTTATAACTTGAAATAGCTTCCCAATGTACTATTCCGACCTATACTAGGAAAAAATCCTGATATTAATAAATACTTT
Source organism: Thryonomys swinderianus (assembly GCA_004025085.1). Taxonomy (NCBI): domain Eukaryota; kingdom Metazoa; phylum Chordata; class Mammalia; order Rodentia; family Thryonomyidae; genus Thryonomys; species Thryonomys swinderianus. Next base: position 9,770 of record PVIC010010490.1, read on the forward strand.
TTCTTCTTTAGAAAAAACAAAACTGTTATATATATACACACACACACACACACATGTCTCAAATACTAAATAAGTAGTCATTTCTCTATTTTTATTTATTAAAGCAATCTGCATTAGAGTAACTTTAAAATATCAGTATATATTCCCCATATGTACAATGCCTCATATAGAAACAGGATTGCTGAATTCCCATAATATGTTAGGACTTCAATTAAGATAATTTAACTCAACTAATTTATTTAGTAGCTAAGTATATTTCTTATTTTGAAGATGAGAAAACAGAGAAAGAGATGAAGCAGGGAGGGAGACGGGGGTGGGGGGTACCTAACTTGTCCAAGGTACCTAACTTGCCTAATAAGGGGCCAAGCCAGTTTGACTCGGATTAATCTGTTGCACACTTAGGTCTTTCCAAAGGCCCAATACCAGCTATAAATCAGTGGTACCTACACTGAAAATTTAAAGTAAAACATACATATACATGATACATTTCAATATTTTGTTTTTATTTTAAAATATTTATCTATTTCTTCATCTGATATGAGATGTGGAAATGTTTGTTTTCTTTACTCCCAGCTCTTGGTAGTCACCATATGTTCACCTTGTTAGATTTCTGCATGTAATCTTATCTTTCTTTGTCTTAAATTTCATGCATCTAATTTGTGATAATGAAAAATATAGAGGTGACACTGTAAGTTTAGAGTGAGAGAATAAATGTTGCTGCAGCTACTAAAATATTAACATTATAAAACATTAACAAATCTCAGTTATTTTTTCATTGCTGTTGTCAGTTGGGAAACATCAGGGAGCAAAAATTAATCAATGTGTAAAACTATTAGGAAGTGGAAAATACAGGTTTCTGAGTATACTAAAGTGTGGGAAAAATCAGTAGTTAACAGTATACTGTTTACGCCATTTAGTAAGGGTTAAATTACCTTTAGTATAATTTTAGTAAATATTAATAAAACTGTTTTGTGGAAAAATAATTGAGTACTTATAAAGATCTGTTCAGAAGTAGATCCATAAGAACATAGGTTATATTAACATTATGACTGAAATTATTCTGTTGTGTTTTTGTCAACCTCCTCTTCAATATGAAACTTGCCAAATTATGCAGTATTGTGGATGGCACTGCCGTAGGGATACTGAGTGACTGAAAATGTGAGGATGAAGTCTTAGTCAGCTTCTAGTCACATCTCCTCATTTTTATACCTTTAAACATGCCCAACATAGGGAGTGACAGAATGTGAGAAAATCTATGTGAGCTAAATTGAAATTTTGTACTTACTATGAAGATGGAGCCAGTGATTTAAAATGTTGATAGGACTTTTCAGTATATGTTTAAATAAAATTATTTACCTGAGCAAAGTAATCTGTGTCTTAGTGACTTTTCCCTATTGCTGGGACCAAGTATCTGGCAGCATTGGAGAGAGGTTTCATTATGTCTCATGTAGAAGTTTCAGGTCTTGTTTGATCCATGGGCTTCAGGCAGAAGCTGCCTGATAGCTGCACACCTCATGGGGGCGAGGAAGGAAAGAGGTCAAAGCAGGACCAGAAGGGGGCTTACCTGTCAGATCAGGTCACCAGCGAGTGACCCCACCTCCTCGTAGACAACCAGTTATAACATCTGCATGACCCAGTCACCTTCCAAACACCTGAGGTTCTATCTTAGATCCAAACTACAACTTACATGGAAAAACACATTTCACACTCTCAGTTAACTCAAGCAGTGTCAGAGTGTGAAGGTTTTGTGGACCTATCTGAGCTGAATTAGAATCCATCTCCCACTGGTATAAGGCCCTGTGATAAATGAACATGGAAAAGCACTACCAGTTGTTACCTTAAGGAAGGACTCATGGTTCCTTCATCCAGAACTCTTGTTAAACTTCACCTCCAGGTCTCTTAAAGGTTGTCCCCGCTGCACAGCTGACTTACTGGAAATGATGTGCATTCTACAAGAGCTCACATTCAATAACGGAGTCGCGGGGGGGGGGGGACCAAACTGCCTGACTTTTCTGTCCCGTACACGAGATTTCTAATAGTCCTTCTGAGTTCTTTGCATGGCTAAAGACATTGGCCCTTCGTGGTTTCATTACAGTTAAATACTTCCCTCTTTGCCAGTCCCGCTTTCCTTCTCCCAAGAATCATGCCCTCTAAATGTATCTTGGAATTTTCTTTAAAAAGAATGTAAACTGTAAAATATGCGGATCTCATAATGAATCTATTATCTAGACCCTGAGAACACAAGATTAAACACAAAGGTCTAAGTGAGCAAGTCACTGAGTATGTTATGAATGTAAGTATAGAATCACACTGGGCATCTAAGAAGTACAGTGGCGATTGGAGAGCCCAACCCCCCCAGGAAAATCAGAACCACTAAAATTATTGTCATGAAAAGTAAATATGTTTTAGAGCCAAAAAGTGTATACCTTGTTGATAAATCTTTGAGTTATAAAGACATGATTGGAAGAGAAATATGAGAGTAGAACAATAATCGGTTCAAGACCTAAATTTTGATTAACGTGTTGGGTTTGTAAACACAAATGAGTCTCCACATGGTCTAATGTTTCCATTTCAAATGTATCTTATTCTAAATGTTTTTCTAACTCTTCATTTGAAGGGTTTGAAGTGGAGAAATGACTGGGCTCATAAGAAATGCATAGTATACTCAGCTGAGGAATTTGAGAAAAAAATTACTAAGGAGAATAGAAGTGAAATTCTTGATCTAACTTTACATAGACCTAAAATGTCAAGCATGGTGAATTGGGAAATAAGTCACATTAGGTGACAAAAGTTTGAGTATGAATATTTCTTTCACACTTTCCGTAACTAGGATATAACATGATTCTCCATGCCTTGGCTTATCCTCCGTTAACTTAAAATATTTCCTATTTTAGTTGGTTCATAACTCTTATGAAGTAATATACTGACACTTTGTTAGTTGAATATCTGAGTTTTTCAGCTGTCCTGTGTCTACCTAATGAAATTACTCCATAGCTATGGCTGTCTCTTTCTCTCTGTATATTTTACAGTCTCATTTCTAATTTTAATATAATTATGTTCCAAATATTTGCACTTTAATGTAAACTTAATATATATATATATATATATATATATATTTTTTTTTTTTTTTACTGTGAGAATAATCATGGAAACTACAGTGAAAAATGGTATGTTTTTGCAATTTCACTAGAACATACTTTACTGGAAAAATGAGATAAAAATACATCAAATTAGCATTATTTTTCCCCTTGAACACAGAAAAACCCTATGGAAACATGAATTAAAATGCTTTTAGCAAGGCGTGGTGGCTCACACCTGTAATCCCAGCACTCGGGAGGCAGAGACAGGAGGATTGCTGAGTTCAAGGCTTGCCTGGGCTACATAGTAAACTCAGAGCCAGCTTGAACTACAAAGCAAGACCCTGTCTCAAAAAAAAAAAAAAATGCTTTTAAAGTTGCATAGTGCCTGCTGGTTTACTTAATAAAATCAAACTTTGGGCAAACAGTACTCACAATGGAGAACAAATGATTCTTACAATTCTGACATCTGTTTTGCAGATTCAGTTTCTTGGCCAGGTATATGGGCATACATCTAGAATCCCAGCACTTGAGAGACCAAGGCAGGAGGATTGCCATGAGATCAAGAGCAACCTGGGCTACATAGCGAATTCCAGGCATCAAGGCCATGTTGAATCATATAGTGAAAACCAGTCTCAAAAAAGGGAAAAAAAAATCAGTTTCTTAATGAGGTGTGGAGGTAAGCACCTGTAAACTCAGCACTCTTGGAGGTTAGGGTTACCAGCACACTGTCTCAAAATAAGAATAAAACAACCTGGAGATAAAGCTCAGTGAGACGGCCCTGGGTTCAGTCCTTATTATGATGTGTTCTGGGGAAGAGTAAAAGAAAAATAAAATCAGTTCCTTCTCAAAGTATGTTAATAGCTGCTGGTTAATGTGGAAACAGAAGAAAAATGCATTGTTCATTCTTTAAAGTTTTGTCTGCCAATATAACTACACATTTATTTGTGTTTCTCTTTGTATTATCAACAGCAGCCACTCAAATTGATAGTACAGAATTGGTAACGTAGCAGGCACCTGGTAGATAATTTCTCAATGAATATAAATGTCAAAGACCAGAATGGAGCATTAAATTTAATAAGTTTTTTCCTCATCGAAGAGATAAAAGTAATAGAAGCACTGAAAATTATCATTATCTTATATTGAGGCCCAATCAAAACTTGCTCGTACATAATGTGATCCTGTGTCCTATTTGCTGGAATAATCCGATTTTTTCCTATTGGCCAGGCAATAAACAATATGCATTTTCTTTTAAATCTCAAATGTAACCTATTTTGATACATTTTTATGATGACCATTTATGAAAATGATACCTGTTTCCGCATTTGTAGCCCATGGAAATAATCAGTCCTCTTTTACCACCAAGGGATATGTAACATGCCCAGGATTTTCTTCCAGATGCAAGACTGTAAGACCTGGTAAGCACTAGGCCTTCTTATCTCCCCCCAGCTCAGGCAGGCTGCCAGTCTCTCTGATAAGCTGCTTCTCTTAGAAATGAGTATGTTGAGAACAGAACAAACCCCATTCTGATAGTAGACCCAGTCACTTTCAGGTGATTTTACCTTAAGATTTTAATAGAAAACAAAAAACCAAGAAGGAAAATTTAATGTAGGAAACACACATGTGCCGTGGTACAGTTTATTTCCTGTGCAATAAGCTAAACTTTAAATGCTTTCTTACACATAATTTGTTTGCTTATTACTTAATAGCCCAGAATCCCTAAGAAATACATCTGTGAATTTTTAATGTTTTATGTCTTCTCTTCATTTAAGTAAAACATTTCCTTGTTAAGGGTTGGTCCTGAATACTCCACAGCACTTGTATAATTGCTGAGAAAGAGAACAGTAATCTAGGATAATCCATATCATAACTGTATTGTACATGTTGACTTATAATATTTTCTGCCGCTACTTGAGTAATGCCCCCAAAAGAATATTTCAGCTTTTTTACTCATAAAAACTGGTCCCTAAACTACTTAAATTTATCCACAGGATATAGATCTAAAGAGAGAGGAAGACATCAAAGTTGAGGTGGGACTAATTACTGACAGATCTAATAACTGTGCTCATGAAACCTCGGTTTGACCTGGACAGCAATGCCAGGAGAGGATAAATAGAAAGTGCCCTGGAGAAGGAGCACTTTACTTTGAATAACAACAAAATGGACGTAGATTGATGTCAACACTTACTTCATACCAGGAAATACTGAATACCGGTTCTCAGAAGTCAAATGACTCACGTAGCTGATCAACCCTCAGGAATGGATTCTGAGAATGCCAAATTAGAGGACACCACACCAGAAACACAACGGAAAATTGTATAGGCTTTCATTAATGTTTCTAACCTCCCCTCAGCTTTAAGGAATAAAGTGATATATAGAAAGACGTTGATGGCCAGATAAAACTGTGTAACGCAGTTTGCGAGAGTGAAGAATTTTTTGGTTATGGTGGAATGTGGAATCAGATACACAGAAAAAATAATCACATTTTAAAACAATTTATTACTGTTTAACTTCCTGTGAGGCTGTCTTATATTTACCAGGAAGTAATCTATCTAAATTAGTGACAAGAGTGAGGACATCATTATTTTAAACTTAGAATTCCCATGCATCTTCATTTTCCTTCTATCTTCATGGGGGAAAAATCAATCTTATAAACTGTGTGTGTGTGTGTGTGTGTGTTTCCCTTCTTTACTCTGCTAATCCTAGAATAAAAAGTCTTGAGTGCCTATATCTGTGAATCTATCTATCTATCTATCTATCTATCTATCTATCTATCTATCTATCTATCTATCTGGCTTCTGTAACTGTATCTGAGTGCAAACAACATTGAAAGTATGATTTTTTGTGCATCACATATTTCCTTACCATAAGAAACTTAGTGGCATAATTCCATGATGAAATTAAAACATAATGAGAAGGACATCACTAGTATTCGCTAGTACTCTGTATGTAGGTAATTAAACCCATCTCCATAGTGACACACCTTTTCAAATACCATCCTATCCTTTTACTATCTGTGCTCATAGTTTCTAACTAAGAGACATGAGCAGTAAGATTATGACTCTGAATTTAGTCTACATTTCAGAGAACTTTGTCTCTGGGCAGATATGAAATACTTAATATACAGAGACCGTGGTTTTGAATTCTTCTTTTCCACTTGCCTTTTAGCACACAATGCCTGTTAATGATATATGTGCTATGTTTTATGACTGGTAAGTGAATGCCAGAATTGCAAAATGCTAAATTTGTGAGTTGAAATATAATTGTGTAAAAACATGTGATGTTCTGCCAAACCAAAATAATACACTTATATAGTGGATTAATGGAGAAAACTAATTATGCACAAGGAGAGCTCACCAAAAAATGAAAGATTCATAAGACACCAAATTAAATTCCCAAAATATGGATACCTATAATACTTATATCTGGGTAAACTACAAGTCCTACAGAAACTTGTTGAAAAGCAGAAGTAGAATGACTTACTTACTCATTTTAGAGAAACATAAGTTAAGGGATTGTCTCTGGAAACCAGACGATTTGGTTTAAAATTCACACTAGGCTCTTTACTTCTTTTGTGAATTTATGTAAATGACTTTTTTCTTTGTGTATCCTTCAACTTATTACTATAGGAATATGGTGATAAAGATTCTGTGTACTTACGGTGATTAAAGAAGTCAAGTTTTGCAAATCTTAAAAAAAAAAAGGACACAGCACATACTAGGTGGCCAGTGAATGTGAGCTACTAACAGCAGTGAAAATCTCTAAAATGGCATCTGTTGAGTAAAACATCATCCATCCATACTGCACTTATTTGATTTTGAAGAACTTAGTTATTATGAGTAGCTTAAAATTTAAAAAAAAAATATTAACCTGTATAAGTAAAATCTTCTAAACAGATTTTCCATTTAACTATATATTAAATCATACCAGTAGAGGAGAAGTAATTTTCCAAAACTTGTTTCTTATCATCTTTTTAAAAACTGAATTCTTTATTGGTTCATTTTATACACACCTCACAATGGGACCTCCAATTGGGAAATTTGTACCAGTATATGACATGAGTTAATTCTCATTTTACCCATATCCTTACCCACCCTCTATATACATAGGCTTTCTTTTTCTTTTTAAGTCATATTTATTATTTTCCATCTTTACTTCCCCCTACCACTTTTCCTTTGAATATTATAGATTTTGTGAAATAGAAAGAGTTTTACCATCTTTATCATGGTATTTCAAGTATAATCTGCTTATCTGGTCTGTGTTATGGACATCATATGTCCATATGTATAACTGTTATTATCTCTTTGATAGAACCTACTAACATCTGCCACTTTCTACCTGAAGTAAAAATTCACTAACAATTTCTTGGATTGGACTCATCATATTAATAATAGTACCTATTTTCCAGGCATGGTGGCTCATGCGTGTAATCTCAGCACATAGTGAACTCAGGGCTAGCCTGAACTACAAAGCGAGACCCTGTCTCAAAAAAAAAAAAAAAAAAGTACCCATTACACATGATTAATAGTCCACAACTATTTTTTATTAATTTTAAATTTTATTCACAATAACAGTAACTGGACTGTTGGCACTTCCTAAAAAAATATTAAAGTATAAACATTGTAAAAGAGGAATTTGTCTTTTAAATTAATTAGCTTCTATAGTTGCCATCTTTGGTTCCTATATATTCTTGTCTTGGCCTTCACCATAACGAACAGTAGATGTGCAGTAGGTTTGCTTAGAAAAATCTGAAAAAATAAACTCTAGATTAAGAAAACTACATAGTTTCTTGAGATCATACCTGCACTTCACGTACTGCTCATTCAAGATATAGTAGTCCTTGTTTTTGTCTATTGTAGGAGTATAATTTGACATCTGTACTAAGAACCTCAGGGTGAGTGATTTTATCATTGCTTATTAAATTACCCCATAGTGTGATTTCACACGAAGGACAAGTTTTGCATCACCATTCCTGAATCCTCAGGGTGTGGTGCATTTCCTAAAAAGTGATAAAAGCTGAACCAATGTTTAACAAGGGAAGAAAATACCACGCAATGCTCTTTTGCTGTAGAGGTCCTGGAGTGATCAGAAAATATGTGTAATGATTTGGGATAATTCTTAATATTTGAAATTAATAAGATTTAAGACTTTTTTCTGACTACTAGTGTATAGCCATCAGTTGATTATTAATTGTAGAAGTTACTGCTTGTTACATTTGTTTCATAGGTATTCTTCTTTTGGGCTATACCAATTTAAAATCAATTATACATATTAGTTTTACTTGTTGCTTTTTATTAGTGAACAAAATACTCTGATATGGGGCATGATGGCTCATTTCATGTATCTTCTAACTTAATGATTTACTCTGATTCCCATTTCCTGCATCTGCTGCATCCCCAGCTTTAACATTTCTATACTTAGTAAGACAGAACTCTCATTAGAAGGCTATACTGCCATTGTCTTCCTTGGTTCTTACAATTTTAATACACAGTCCTGACTGTGGCATCTTTTACTACCAACATCTTGGCATTGAGATAGTCATAGAAGTCTATAAAAACATGAAGAAATATATGGCTCCTAAGATAGTTACTGCTGATAGTATTTTCATAGTCATATTTCATCTTTAAGCTTTTCAGTAGCTTTGCCATAGTTATACATGCACTATGTACATATTCTATAATACTGTGTTGAATAATTTATGTAAATAAATTGGTGCAAATTTTCTTTGTAAGAATCAAATTTGTGTCTTTCACTTTATTTTAAAAAAAGACAATCTTCAAAAGAAAATTAAAAAGACAATCTTCAAATTTAGAACAGGCTTTAAGGCTGGTGAGAGGGATATGCCAGAAGTTAGATCTGGGTCCCTGCTAATACTCATGGTTCCCTGAGTGTGGCACTCAGGTGAACACAAGCACTGTAGGTTGTGCAGTGAATATTTCCACACACTTAGCTGAAAGTATCCAATTCCTTTGACAGAAATGTTATCAGACTGGTGACATTTCTGCTGTTTAATATAAACTACAATATCTTAGAAAAGTTGGACGGTTGCCAATTTATTCATATGATAGAATACAACATCTGGCAACTATTTTTCTTAATTGCTTTTTGGGGTGTTATACAAAGTAAAGGACTGCTGTATTCTCCCAACTACAATTTCTACATTAGTATGGGATTTGTTCTCTGTTAGTATTTATTTCCACATTCTATCCATACTTTGCCTACTTTGCTTAAGTTTTAATGTAGGATGTACCATTTTCATTAATAGACTTATGAGATATTTTATGGAAATTTATGCAAAATTATATGCATATAAACACAATATATGCAGAACATCTGTATTTGTTTATGTACATGTGTAATGCATACTTATACTACAGTAAAATTTATCCATTTCTTATTTTTATACTGTATCATGAATAATGATTTAATATATCACCTGGTGACAAATGTATCTTACTACCAAAATAGATAATTAATTTCTATATATATGTAGACATCATAATTTTCTCATAAAATTCTGTTCAGTGTTTTACACTGAGCACATATCAAGATGTGATTTAACTGTGGCACATCTAAATTATATTATTAATTATATTCCTGTGTGGAAACCAGTGGAGAGTAACCGAACTAGAATCTGCTGGTGTATAGTCTACTTATTACATTCTTTGATTCTTCAGCCATTTTCCTGCACATTAGTTTCTCTGAGTTCTTCTCCTTTTCATGTAAATTATCTTTGTTTTAACATTATTTCAAGTTTAGAAATTTCAGTAACTGGCGATGAGTTATGAACTGTACATTTTTTTCTATTTAAAATGGAAAATAAGAAATTACAACTTTTTTTTTGCATTCACTTTGGGAGAGAGCATTGCTAGTTCTGATTTTCTATCATGTATTTATCTATGTACCTATCTTATATGAATATCCTCAAGAGGATTCCTAAGATTTCTAAAAACTTAGAAGATTTCACTTATTAAAAAATCTTAAGAATATATGATTTATTCTATTTTATTGATGTAACAGAAAAGTATAGACTGAGGAGCTCATAAAAACAAATCATTTCTCTCAACTTTAGAAGTTGAAAATTTCAAAATCCAAATGTCAGCACATCAAGTGTCTGAGGCTGGATTTCTTTGTTCGCCATAACACTGCGTAATCATGTCTTTTCACGACAGCATGGAGAAGACAGCTCTCTGTCCTCTTTATAAAGGCGTAATTATCATTTGTAAGTGCTGTGGGGTGGCGCAAGTCAAGGGGACGTGCTGTGGGGGATGAAAGGCTGGGAGGAGAGAGGAGGCCAGTGAGCTCAGGACCCACCAGGGTATACTCTTGTCCCTGGCTCTCTGTATCCAGTGTGAACAGTGTCTATCTGCCAGACTGTTTTTCCAGGTTGTTTCATCTGGGAGCCAGCTCACTGTCTAGCTCACCTAAAACTGTCAAAAAGACCTTTCCTCTTCTAAGTTGTGGGGATCAGGTATATTGTTCCACCATGAGAGAGTGGCTAAGACAATTCCCAAGGTTCGTTTTCTAAAAGCACTACATTTATAATGATATTTCAGCATATGAATTTTGGAGTACACAAATGGTGAGCCTATCTCACTATTTGTATCATCAACATCTTATTTTCCTACAGTATTACTTAGTGTGCTTTCTTGGACATCATAAATGATTAACAACTGTGAATGAAGTTCATGAATGAAGATTGTTCAGAGAAATCAGTAGGTGATAAAACAGTGGATAATGGGTTTATTTTATTTCAACTAGTAATATATTACGTTGCATGTCAAGTTGTAGATTTTCATTTATATACTAAGAAACTCATTATTGCATCTTAATGGAAGATATTTTTCATGATTATTATGAAAGCTCTCGGAAACCTCTATTAAAATATAACTATTAAAATAATATGCAACAATTTGTTTAAGTAATAATTATATATGGGACAATGTGAAAGTGGATTTATTAATTGTATTCAACTCGCCTAATTATTCTTAGCTAATTATGCTCCACGGTGTTACTGTGACCTTGCAGAGTCTCCTCAGCATGGCAAAGTGGCAAAATGTGCGGCTGAATTTCAACATTTAATGTTGTTAGAATCACAACCAGTACATTCTTCCAAAATATTTCCTAAAAGTTAAGACCTATAACAAAATAAAATACATTTTATGGCTTGAAGTTGCAGGTGCTACTAAGGCAACATGACATGCATAAAAACTTATTTTTTAAGTTTGGTACAGCTGGAATCAGGGATATCTAAGATTGCATTTCACTTCCCCAGTAGCTAAGCTAGAGATAATGCAAATGTCCTTTAATGCATATTGCATACAGTGATTAACATACTGATGCAGTCAATAAGAAACTGATGGATTATTATGCATTATTACTTGTGTTGGTTCCTATAATTTTAAAGCAAAGTAAGATAATATACATATTTAATAATATCTTATTAAAATTATATTAGAATTTGCACATCAATAAGGCATTTCTTAGTATCTTAGTAAATTGTAATCATATCTTTAGGTAATGCCCAAAATTTAATATTTCCTTTACAAACTTTTACAAGAACATAAGCAGCAGGATTATTATTGGGATATAAAAATAAAATGGAGGAACAAATATGACACCTTACATATCATGCAGTTGTTATTTGTTTGCTTAATGTGCATATGGGACAAAGGTGGGTGAATGGCTGTCTCATATTAGGGCCAGACTTGTTAATTGGAGCAAGTGTCTGTGATCTTTATTTTTACTTATTATTTATTTTTGTGGTGCTAGAAATCATGCCTGCATCTTATGAGTACTAGGAAATCCCTCTATCACTACACTATAACTCTTTAATATAAACAGAAAACATGAGTGTATGTGGGTATCGGCTCTCAGGGAATGGGTGTTACACTCTCGAATATTTGTCTATGGCCCTGGCTCAGTTTTCCTATGGTCAGACACGAGGATAAAACTGGAAAGCAGGAGCTGAAGTGTTTGGTGAGAGTTAAACCCGTGCTGTTGAGCCTCCTGTACACTGGGACTGGAAATGCAGCACAAGATGACAAAGCGAAAGCCTGACCTTTTGATCTACACTGATAGTTCTGCAAAGACACAGAGCATGGTGAGGAAACGAGTATGAACTCACTGATAATGAAGTTCTGCACGAACAGTCTGACTGTCAGTGCACAGGACACCCGTGTAGCAAAATAGCCACTCATGTTCATAACAGCTGCATGAATATCAATTTATTTTAGTTTAAGGTAAATGCATATAAACAAGAAAATATCAAGACTTTAATCTCTTCTTTTTCACATGCATTGTCAAAGAAATTAAATAACATATAATACATCATGCTAATTGTGCTATTTAATATGTTCCTTAAAAGGTATAACTGTCACTCTTTCAAGTTGAATCAGAAAATTGCACCTATGAATTATGAAATGACTATTTCATACATTATTAAATTTTTGTGACTGTGAACTTGAATAATGAAATTAATGGAAATGCTGTTACATCCTGTCTTTTTGAAGTTAATTACAATTAGTCAGTAGAAAGAATTTTCCAAGATGCATTGAAAGTATATGAAGCTCTAAATATTTCTAAACTATAAATTACTGTAGGAAGAATGTTTAAAATGTGGAATGTGACACTAGTCAATGGTATATGACCTTGAGTCAATTGGCAATAAATAAAATAGAACACATTAAAAGAACGTTTTTAATTATTACTTCAAACCATTTAAATGTCCTGAGACTAATAAAATACAGTCTGTCCTAGGGAGCATGGAAGATAGAATTGATGTCACTGTTGCAATATTAATATCAATTAGAAGATCTTATAATATTAAGAGCAGGGTGAGCAGACATGTACCAAATATGATCATTTTATTCCTAGTCCATTTTTAAAATGTTAGGATGACCTTAGGTAAACTACTCAGTGTGTTTTCATTTTAGCCATCCATAGTAAAATGTACTAGATTATAAATTCCAGGTTTTATTTGATGGATGTACCAGAGGAGGGGTCAGATTCTGAGAGTGAAATAGTACAAATTGCAAAGCAGCGCTTCCTAGGTGAGCTTAATCACGTGGAATGTAACACTGGTCTATAGTATGTGACCTTGAGGGAGGGGCTCGTGGTGTTGGAAGCATCCAGTGTCATTTCCTGTCTGCCTGGGTCACTTGCAGTGGGAGTGATCCCGGTCCTGAGAAACAGTCCTGAGCACCATCGCCTGAGTTATTGTAATCACAGTTACATTAAAGTTACTAAAATTACTAAAGTTACTAAAATCTAAAATCCCCCAATACTGTGATTGAGATTTTAAATATTCAAATTTTGAAAACCAAATTAATGAAAACACACCCCATTAAAATAAAAACACCATACCAAGAGGAGAACACTAAACTGTGGGGAAAGGATTGGTGCATTTTTTTGGTCCAGACAAAAGTTTATTGAATTGTTTTAGGCAGAAAAAAAATGTTTAAATGTGCAAGAAAACGTTGCTCTGAGTGTCTTAGTGAGTTTGTTTTAGACTTACTGTGTGAATCAGATTTGGGAAGTTCTACTCTGTAGATTTCAATACGAACATAACATGTCAGGAGAACCATGCCCTAAAACAAAAGAAAGCAACTATTTTATTGCCATTCAGTATTTTAAAATATGGCTAATGAACATGAAAGTTAGACACTATGGATAACTTCTATGGAATTGCTTATAATCTAAATTTATAACACATTTTCAGAAGTCAAATTTTCATTTTGTTTTGTTTCCTTATCTTTTCAAGGTTTTATATATATATATATATATATATATATATATATATATTTTTTTTTTAAATTACTTTTTGACATTTACATTATTTCCAGTAGTAGGGGAATCAATTTTATAATACTTTGGGATTTGTTATTCAGTTTACAGATTATTTTGCATATCCAAATTGACAAAATTAATTCTCATAATGTTCATTTTGTGGGTGAGCCATTATGCATACATAAAAACATCAAAACTTTTTCAGTAAATGACAATTTATGTTTTAGTCAAATGTTACAGATATTTCTCCATTATTATTATGTCAGTATACTTGTTGCTGTTTATAAAAGAAGTGTGCTATTATTCTCTACTTTATTGTGTAGTCTATTTTATAATGCAATTGTGAATTTCTCTGCTGCATTGTAATGTTTCTGAACAAATTCACATTTTTAAAATTTTTTAAACAATTCACATTTTAAACTTCATTTTTGTAGAATTATTCTTTGGTATTTTGATCTTTTGGTATTTCAGTCTTTAAGAAGTTTGGCTGTTCAGAATCTCAGTATTCAGATTGACATTTAGGATTTTGTCTTTTGGAAAGCTTAGCCAGTGGTGCACACCTATAATTTTAGCACTATGGGAGGCTGAGGCAGTAGGATCACAAATCTGAGCACAACCCAGACAATTTAGCAACTTAGTGAGAGATTAAAAAGGTAAGGACTGGAGATGTAGTTTAGTGATACCCTTGGATTCCCAGTAACACATAAAATTTTGGCTTTTTCTATTATGATCCAAATTTAATATTTAAAATATTTTAATACACATATACACAAATGAATATAAGTAAAACAGAAGAAAGATGGCTAATGTAAGTCTTTCATAATAACAGTACTCTGATTATCACGCTGTATCATAATTTTGCAAGTGCTATTGTTGTGGGAAGTAGACGCAGTACACATAAGACTCTTATCTTTCTGCCCTCAGTTCCCCAGGGGCTTATTTCCAACTGGACACCATCCTCTTGGGCTTCATGTGAGGTCGCCTGTCCATGGATAAATAGTAAATCAACAAATGTCTGTAAGATGGACCGACAAGAAACATTCTGTTATTCTAAGTGATTACCAAAGAGTACTATCTTGCTTTTGATATCTTCTACTAAGAAAGTAAGTCTAAATATCCACCCTTTAGGGTGAATGCCTCGAAGATAGCTATTCCCAGTGTTCTGCAAATCTGTCTCTGGATTCACTGAGATTCACGGATGGAGTAAGGAAGGGCTTCTACCAAACTAATGAAATGAGAAATTTCAAAATCTTAACTATTCATTTCATTGGAAAACACCAGAAAATGAATTTCTACTTTAACCTCAACTGGTAAAATATGTCCTATCTAAATTCTGTTATTCTTAATTGAATTATTTATTGGTACATTTTATATACTGTTCACAATCACACTCAACATTGGGGAATTTGTACCAGAATATGACACAAGTCCATTCTCAATTTAACCATATCCCTGCCCACCCACAACCCCCCACCCCTATATGCATGCTATTTCTTTTTCTTTCCTAATCACATTTATTCTTTCCCCTCATTACATTCCCCCACCACATTCCTTTTTAATATTTCCTATTTTACAAAATCTATCATACATTCTAGAACTCATTTACATCTACAGGTTCTTGTATCAGAAAAAAGATACAAAAAAAGAAAAAAGATACAGTATTTACATATCTGTGATCTATTTATTTCACTTATTAATGTGTCCTCAAGGTGTATCCATTTGCACATAAGTGAATGAAACTTGTCATTCTTTATGGCACAGTAACACTCCATTTTATTAAAAAAAAAAAATCTTGTTCATCCAGTCTCCAGTTAATGACATCTGGGTTGTTTCCAAGATTGGGCTCTCACAAACTGAGCTGCTATGAACATGGGTGCACATATGACTTTCCAATATGGTTCTTTTAATTCCTTTGGGTATATTCCTAGCAAGGGAATAGCAGGGTCAAACGGGACCTCTAATCCTAGTTTTCTGAGGAATCTCCACACTGATCCACACTGATCTCCACACTGATCTCCACAATGTTATTTTTAATTTCCCTCGCTTCTGTAAATTAATTTCATTTAAAGACAGGTAAGAAGTAAAGCTCATTGTGCATCGTAGGTTATTGCCTCCCCGTTGGTTTAGTGTTTCAGTCTTTGAGAACTAATTTCCTGCCAAGTAAAACATTTTCTGAAAAATATTTATGAGTCCAGAAGTGTGTTAGTAACTCATACTCTGCTTTCTTGAGTAATGTCAGTATTTCTGAAGAGCCAGCCTCAATTTTATTTCCCTGATTTATCATTTCTGTGAAGTACTTACTAAATTATGCAAAACTTAATGAGGCGTTATCTAGAATAAGATCACATATTTACTGGATGGTGTTCAGGAGAACTGGCTACTTAAATACATTATCTTCTTCTTCCATTTCTTCTCCTGGATCCAGATAATTATTAAATCCTTTAAACCTCTGAGAGAATGGGTTTTGGAAATGCCAGACATACAATAAATCATGTCATTAAAAAGATATTATACTTTATAACATAAAGTGTATGTGAATATGTATGTTATAAGAAATCGACAGATCACTGCTTCAAATATAGCCAAGAAGTTTATTTAAAAAAAAAAAAGAAAATGCAATTAAGTGTGACTGATTAGAATGACTATATTTTAGCTTGAATTAGTAATAGAAGAAACTTTTGGAAGAGGACTGACATAATGTTAGAAATATGCTAATTTCAGAAACTTTTTGACTATGGATGAGGATATGAGTTATTTAAAGTGAACATCCACAGAAGTTTTATTGATAATTACATTTGTGATAACCAAAGTCTTAAAAAGCTGTGATGTTGGTGAGATGTCTAGTACTGGGAAGTCTTATAGAATCAATTTGGAAGCTCTGTGAAACTTGTGAAATTGTATGCATGTTTAATATTATGCAAATAGTAGTGAAAGTTAAGTTAGTATTTCTTAAACGTTGCTCTAATAAAAAGTGAAAGACAGCTTATAGATACATTTAATTATTTTTCCAAAAGTGTTTTTCTAGATTTGTGTGTGCATGCATGTGTGTATATGTAGAGATACATTATCTATATTCAGTGATATGAAATGTTTTATGATTTTTTTCATGAAGAAAAATGAGAATTTGCCATCACTTTCTACTTTTTCCTACTTGTAGGGGAAGAAAGAAAACTAGCATTGCTGAAAAAGAGCTACAATCCAAAATGAGCTGAGCAGAATGGTGATAAAATAATTATTTAACTAAATAATATAGGTTTGTGCATTTTCCAGGTGGTTGATGATCAGGACTACTATACCCATACAATATCTTGCTCATAATTTTACTGGAGTTACTCACTAAATTATAAGTGAGTTTTTGACTGTGCAGCAGATGTTGTGCCAGGCATCAGGAAGGCATCAGGCAGTGAGAAGCCCTGAGAGTTATCAGGCATCCGGAGTCTATTACAACTCACAGAGAATCCTACAGAGCACAAGAAGTAGAACAATCACAGATTGAGTAAGTGGAGTATGTTGAAGAAGGCTGCATAAAAATCAGAGCAGATGCAGGATACTGCTGGCTTATGAGAGGTCATAATTAATCATGCTTTTTCTTCCCATGTGGGTTACAAACCTACTGAGGAATAGACATGAATCTGGGCAGATGGAGAGCAAAACTTTAACTTTATTACTGCTAAAATGGAATTGAAGCTTATAAGCTAAATATGTGGGTCCAATCTGGTGGTCTAATATTTGTCCTCTGAGATGAACGTACTCCTTTCCAACTGCGGGCCTGACCGGTGGTTTAGTACAGAACTGGGTGAAATCCCTGAGTGCACTATCTGTTCACCCGGGAGCGAAGTCAGTCATTTCTCGTGCCTGTTTTTTGCTGGTCATAATGAATAAGGGAATGCACTTTTCTGGGGTTATCCTCAGATAAACTTTTAAAATGGACAAGGAATATAATGTGACATGTAGTTCATGTTGAATAACCTTGACACTTAACATTAGCAAGTCTTCCAATTTAATATTACCACACAATAATCCTAAAAATAATTCTCAGCATCTACTGATAGAGACAGGTCATTTCGCAAGGCGGGCTGAAGTTTTCTCTAGGAGCAGAAATGAAATGTTAATCGTTGGCTAGTAAAAATGTTCACAGAAATCAAAGCTGATAGTTTAAATCCTAAAGACTAATACTGAGTTTTCAGTGGGTGTGTATAGCACACAGAGAATCCTAAGGGTTCCTGTCTGTTTTCTTGCAGTAGGAAGTTAAGGTTCTACAGGGCTATGAAGTTTAAGAGAGAAGAGAAGACCGTATCTGACATCCAGTGACAGTCAGCCTACTGTAAGATACCACCAGGGCATTCAGAGAACTCAGTATGAGCAACTTATGGAGAAAATCAGTGCTCAGGTAAACTTTGTAGTGTCATCTACTTTTATGTACAAACCCCAAAGCTTGAAGTCTTAAAACAAGGATGTGATGGGCCCGAGGGTTAGCTCAGTGGTTCCGGCGCCTGCCTCGCAAGCGCAAGGTCCTGAGTTTGATCCCCGGAAACCACATATAATGCTGGGCGTGGAGACTCACGCCCACCAGCAATCAACACCACATACCACAGTGCCGGGCGTGGTGGCTCACGCCTGTCATCCCAGCACTCGGGAGGCAGAGATAGCAGGATTGCTGAGTTCGAGGCTTGCCTGGGTTACATAATGAGCTCAGGGCCAACCTGAACTACAAAGCAACTACAAAGTGAGACCCTATCTCAAAAAAAAAAAAAAAAAAAAAAAAAAACAAGGATGTGAAAGTCAACCCATCTGGCCGTAGCATATTTCTGTATTTATGCTGTGTACACCTAATTCATATTATAGTACCGATTTTTATGTGTCTAATTTATTTCATCATATCTCTGTTGAAAAATTGCAAGTTTGCAAGACACAGCACAAATCAAACCACGCAAAACAAAACCAAGCAAAACTCTTAAATGTCTTTCCTCCACATGGTAAGGATGATTCTGACATTGATTCTGCATCTATCCAATCTGTGATTATTTGATCAAAACCAAATTGAGGTCTTGCTGGCAAAGTCTTTTGTACATGCAATGAAGGGTTACGCATCCCATGGACTTAAATTACCAAAATCCTGCTGATGGGAACAAAGTTGACATATCAACCCATATACACACAGTGGAGGTGAAAGTCAGGGATGCATCACAAGAGTCAGGGGAGACTCTCGGCAGAAGCAAAGTGATTTGAACTGCAGAAACAGTGACTATAGCTGCTGGCATGGAAGATGCAAAAAGAGACTGAGGGAATGTGGGTGGCTCCTGAGAGACTCCGACGATTTCATGCCGAAAACCAAGATAAAAGTGGAACTTTCCATTCTGAACCACAGGAAAGTGAATTCTGCACACAACCGTGGAACCTCTGGAGAGAGGCACAGCCGGGCCAGCACCTCGACTTTGGCATTCTCCGAAAGAGTATTTGTTCCATGCTGTGCCGTACTGCACTTTTGCCCCACTGAACGTATGAGAGCACGAGTTGGTGATGCTGTGATCCCTGCACCCACTGGCCTCTACGAAGTTAGGAAAGACCTACAAATAGACGTACTCTCTGACACCGCATGCCATGCCTTTCAGACATGAGGTTGGAAAAAGCTTTTGCGGATCTTGCGATGAATGACCAATGATAGGTTCAGTGAATATGCTGAATATTACTGATTGGCCAAGATCACATTGTTAAAATTCCCTGTGCAATATATAACTGTCACCAAACTTGCCACTGAATTGGGCATCAGACTGTTATTAAAAAAAAAGAGGCAGCATGGGCTTGATTAAGTAACATAAGCTTATTTTAAAATAGTAGCTATAATCAGGTTTTTAAAGTACAGTAACTTCTCAATAGAAGATTGGTTAATTGATGCCTATAAATTCATTCTGTATCTTTGTCCTGTCCTAAGATCAAGACTAACTACTCCCTTGGAGAAGAGCCTTCTGCTTTTTTTTTCCTTCTCTAATACACAGCGCGTGTTGGCTGCTTCTTGTGAAGCGTGGCGGTTTATATCCCAAATGCATCCTTCAGTTAAAACTTGGTGTTGGCAGAGTGACAGCCCCCTAGGGATGCCCCTGTCCCTGGAATCAGTGAACAAGTTGTTTCATGGAACAGAGGAATGAGTACTGCAGATTCAGTTAACTATCTGCTGCTCCACACCTCAGCTCATCTAAAAATAGAAAGATTATTGTGGGTGAGATTTGTGTGGCCCTAGTGTAAGCACAGAAGTCCATAAAAAATCTTGAAGAGCAGATGACGTCAGAGAAATGCATGGGTTGGCTTTGAAATTGAGAAGAGGAGACATCTGGAACCCATAGAAGGTAAATAAAGGGTTTTCTCCAAAACCTTTTAGGAAATAATGCAATCCTGCCTACATGGTAAGCTTAGCCCAGTAGGCTACTCTGACTTCAGATCTATAGACGATGAGTTTGCTTTTCAACAAAAGCAATTAAGAGTTTTATAATATATTCCAGCATCAAAGCAAAAATTAACAAATGTTCTGGACATCTCACAGTGCAGGAGCACAGGGATAAGCATATTAGTGGACCAGACTGTAGGATCTATTTCAACATGGGATGGGGCCTTTAATTCCACATGTATGATAAGCTACTGGGCCATATCAAAGAGGCTTTGTCACAGAAGAAAGTACCCACAGTCTGGCAGCTGAGACCTACAGGAGATTGCTCAAAAATCGCTGCAGTACATTTTCCAGATATTAATAGATACTTTAAAACTCTAATTTCCATGCTGAAGAAAACAAATATTTGATAAGTAAAGAAATACCAACAAATTAGACTTGCACATGGAACTCTCCAAAATTTTCTGCTACAAAGTACCCACTAGGGAGGGGAAGAATTGCTAATAAAACAAAATAAAATATTTTGGTAATTGACAGTTTATCTCTGGTGAAAATCACTAGAATCTGATCATTTTTCCTGCATTTGCCTTCTCGTTAATATTTTGTCCAGAATTCAATAGAGAACAAAGAAATCCGTCTTTCTGTTATTATTTATCTCTAAGTGCAAAGGTCACAGCTTGCTTTGAATATCAGCATTGAGTCTGCACACACAGTCATTCTCAAAGAGGCCTACAGTTAAGTGTTGAGATAATCGGTCAGTTATGAAATAGTTCAAGAGATTACCTAAATGTGCCAGTGTAAACCACTCACTTCACCTTCCATTATCCATCCCTCTTCTAGGGAATTCCGTATACTTGGACCAAGATTTTCATTGTTTGTACTCAAGTTGGCTTTTTAAGAAAACATTAGCCCCAAGATCACCTAAGGTAAAATCTCTAGTCGTACTATAAAGCGGCGTGGTACTTTGCCTTAAGCTCTTAAATTTCTCTGGTCCATTAGCTTAGGGTTGATGTTCATTGGTCTGGAACTTCATGTTCTAAGACTAACTTGTAAGCAGATAGAGATACTGAGTACTCGACCTAAACGTACCTTGATGTGAAGTATTCTGTGCAGCCAAACATGTCTACAGCTGAACCCCACTAGACATGCCTGGTCTTGTGCACATGGGTACAATTCTTTCCATGTTGATAAAGTCAGTTCAGAGTCTATGCATCTTCAGTCCCTTCAAGTGGAAATAAGGACCCGCAAGCCAGACGCTCTTGCCCCGGTTTGCTCAAATGTTGCCCAGACCCAAAGGTCACCAAATCGAAGGCTTTTAAAATAAAACACATACTAGTGTGTATGTGTGAGTGTGTGTGTGTGTGTGTGTGTGTGTGTGTGAGAGAGAGAGAGAGAGAGAGAGAGAGAGTAAGGCTATAGTATTCTCTGGAAGCTATCTTTATCTTTTCTTCTGGTTTTTAAACTTCTTTCTTTTCTGCATTCTCTTGTACTTTCTACCTTTGCTCTGGCAGTTTCTTTAACTTGGGTTGTATAGAACCATCATGCCACCGATCTGTCTTAGAATCGTGTGACCTTGGGCATGGCAGAGAGTTCCGAACTTTGCTTGCCATGTATGGGTAATGGTACAGTATAAGCTTCTGGGATGTTATAAGTTTAAAAAGATAACATTTGTAAAACATGCAAAATAGTTCATAACACATTTCCAAATTTGATAACATTGTACTGCACATTTCTCCTCAGGATTGTGCCTATGATATTCTCCCAATATTCTACCACAGAAACCTCTTCTACTTTTTATTTCTAAATTAAAATTTACCCCTACTCTTTTCATAAATATTATTTTATTATTTTGTCTAATGAGTTTTAATGTTTCAGGTGATTCTATTCTTTTATTGTTTACTAGATTGTTATGTTATTCTCTGTTCCATTACCTCCGTCTCGTGCTAACTCTCTGGTCTTCTCTCAAAATAACTTTCCAATGTTCCACTTGATCTTAATCCCTGGATTTCAAAGTGAGGGACTACATTTTGCTACCCCCCCCAAAGAAAAACTGAAGTTTGTGTATATTCAATTAGAAAATTCCTCTAGAAGTAGTCATCTGAATTTTGTCAACACAAGGACCTCTCCACAGAGGAAATAGTTAATCATTTATTATTTTTGAAAATGTCCAAGTATGAAGTACAATATTTATTTTTAGACCTGTTAGAGATTCTTCAGAAATTATGTTTTCCTTTAGAAATCTTTAATAATTATATACTCTGCTGGTAATTTTCCTTTATTTTATACAAGGCATATGTGTTTAAGCATATGCACATGTGCATTTCCTACTATTCACTGAAGTGAAGTGCTTAGATATTATATTGTCTTAGTCACTTCTATATAAATTCATAGGTAACCTTTTTTTTATAAAATAAATTTAACTATAAAATTTCTAGAATCAAAAGCGCACTCAAGTTGTAAAAACATTTATTGGCACATTAATGTTTTAAAATGCACTCATTTTTCTAATTTTAATATATTGTCAATGAGAACCATGTGACAAAACCCATACCATGCTCCGAAAATCACAATTACTGTTACATTTTGTAAATTTTTATAGTTTTTTTCTAATCTTCACTAAGTTTACAGTTGTAGGTATACAAAAAGTGATGGTGAATTCTGAAGGGAATTTTACCCTTCTCTCTCTCAAACAGAGCATGCGCATCTTGAAGTCAGTCTTAGCCAGCTTATATAGCACAGTGCTATTTTGTGACACATGCATTCTGGTTAGATTTCATAAAACAGGAAAATGTAAAACCTGAATGAATGTGCTGTGCAATGTTATATAATACACAACAAATTCTGTCAGTTTTATAGAAACGGCCTTGCTTTGAGAGCTCCTTTCAGAATAGAGTTTGAGTGAAGCACACAATTGAAAAAGAAAATAGCTATATTAATGAGATTCAAAAGCCAGTGCTTTATATATCAAAACATTGCCAAACTCAATGCAATATAAGCAGAGATAAAGTAATATGCCCAGAAAGAACAAAGCATTATCTAGAATCAGAAAATGAAGCAGAAAAAAATATTTGCAATCATCACATTTCAAACACAATTTGAGAGGTGTGATCCATGTAAAGGATAAAGAAATGACTGAGCACAGCGCCTGACAAGATGAGGGACTGGGAGGTCCAGAACCCTCTATGACGTTTCTTATCACAGTAGAACTCTGGAACAAGATTTCATAAGAAGCTACTGCCACACAAATATGCACCAATCTAAGAGTCAGCCCAGAAAGTCATAGGCAAAATTTTCCCCCGTGGGTGTTAGAAAATACCGCGAAGTCCTTAAGATTTGGTAGTTTTTCACAGTTATGTGTGTCTGTGAGCAATTGCATTTACTATGAGAGCCAAAGAATGGCCTTGTATTCTACTGTGTGTAAGATGGCTTTGTCATCCCTTAAATATACAGGATAATGAGTAATAGTTCAGTTCTAATATATAAGCATCTGAAGTAACTGTTCTTCATAGTTTATATTTTGCAAGAAGTGTCAGGGTGTTTTGTTTTGTTTTGTTTTGTTTGGTGATACCGGGGATTGAACTCGGACCAGGGAATTGTTTAAAAGAATTAAATTACTTAGCTGGGCATGGTGGCTCATGCCTGTAATGCCAGCACTCGGTAGGCAGAAACAGGAGGATTGCTGAGTTTGAGGCTTGCCTGGGCTACACATAGAGCTCAGGGCCAGCCTGAACTACCAAGCAAGATCCTGTCTCAAGAAGAAAAAAAAAAGAACTAAATTATTTATGTGATTTGCTTGCACATATTGCAGAAAAAAATACACATGTACATTGATGTTGAATATATTTTAGAAGAGCTACATAAGTTTACACAGAAAGATTCACTAAAGTATAAACAGTTGCTTGAATTTGCAGTAAACCCACAAGAAAATTAACATAAAGAGAAGAGCTATTACATTAAGGCAGTATTTAGTCAGTGGTCATTCTTTTCTTGTTCTGGATTGTGTAAATTTTGATCTTATAGAAAATATTTAAGATTGTTTCCCTATTTGGAAAACTTTCAGATGTTCCCTGCTCAGTGTAAATTTAGCCGTGAAGCTGATATAATGTAAGCCTTGTGTTAATATATGCTCCTTCTAAACTTGTTATTGATCATTTTTCTCATGAAGAAATACTGAATTGTATGAAATTCTTTTATATCTTTTATATTCTGTTATATTTATTATATCAAATTCTGCATTTATTGATAGTTTGTACCTGTTACTGTTCTATATCACGTTTAGCTTTGGATTCAAAATAGGGACAAAAAATACTAAACAAAATGTCTGTGAAATATACAAATATTCCCCGAGATTTAATTCGGAGTAAATACAGTTAATACTAACACTTAAACATTTCTGGCGCAGTGTCATTTCCAAACATCAAGAGAAGATAATACATAGGGCGTGGTGGTTCATGCCTGTAATCCCAGTACTTGGGAGGCAGAGGCAGGAGGGTTACTGAGTTTGAGGTTTACCTGGTCTACAGAGTGAGCTCAGAGCCAGCCTGAGTTTACAAAAAGTGAGACTCTGTCACAAAGACAGAGAGAGAGAGAGAGAAGATAATACATGAAATTTAGCACAGCATTTCTAATTGCTACAAGGTCTGACACACACAGTTCAATGATAAAGATGTATAAAGCACTATGTAACCTTATGAGTAGTATAAAAGCAAAATGCTTCCATAATATAACTGGATTTTTGTTGAACCACAAGAAACTGTTGATATTTTTATAGGTTTTCATACAGGACAAACTGCTTAGAAACAAGAGATACCATTGTCTGAAAATAATAAATAGAAAAATAGCTGGAATTCTGTGAAAGTATAGTTGAATCCTTTTAGAAAGAGAACAATTTTAATTGACCTCCAACATATATTTAAATTATATGTGCATTGCAATTAGAAAGACTAATAATATAATTCACTATTTTAATGGGGACAAAGAAAGGACAAAGGAAAAGCATACACATTATCTCTAGTTGATATGAAGAATGGAAGATTTTCAAGTAGCTTATTCATGAGTATCTCTTCAAAAAACTAAAAATAGAGACTCAGTTTGACCCAGTATATACCTTCTTGTTATATTCTTGAAAAGGTTAAACTGACAGTCTTTCTATTGAACATAGAATTAAAGGTATTGGTTAGCATCATGGTTAAATAAATGTAATTAAAGATTTTAAAGGCGTGAAGGAGCAAAAACATTTTTACAGATGATGTAACTGATGACCGAAAAATCTAAAAGAATCTACATGCAAACTATTGAGTTCCACACTGTTCTTCTAAAGCACCCCTGCAAGGAAACTAATTTCAGAGGGAAAGCTACTATTATAAATGTTAAATATGTAGCCTAGTCATACAATTAAAGATAATTTAAAATTGTTATTATGATTATTATAGGCTTGAGGATGTAAATAATGGCAACATATGTTCATTGGTAGAATGTGCTTTCATTTAGGATGTAGGATTTCGTAAAATACTTAAAAAGTCTGTTGGTCAAAAAGACTTCAGAGGGACTTGACCAGCCGTGAGACCAGGGGTCAAGGCCACACGCAGGCTCAGCTGCCAACCATGAACTCGGGCTTGAACCAGTGCATTGCAGGTGTCTGTATCAGGGCAGCGAGAGGGTGGGGAGCCGCAGCTGCTGCAGCTTCCCGCATCTGCAAGGGCCTGGAGGGGCTCATGGGATTCGGCTTCCTGTCTGCTACTCACGCGGGTTTGTGCGCGGACGTCAGCTGCGCGTGGAGGGCTTCCGGAGCCTGAGGAGATGAGGCGGTGGAACTACCTTTGAACGGTCTTCCGAGGCCCTGGCATCCACGGGGTCTTGGTGAGCTCCGTGTTGGACGGAGAGTAGGTCCGAGGGGAAGAGTGTGCAGAAGCGGAGCTGCACTTTGCCAGTCCAGACCATCATGCCGAGGAGTCTGACCTCCCACGCCAGCCCAAAGTGCCGCTCGAGCCTCCGCTTTAATCAGACGGTGGCTTCCTGTCCACCGAAGGCCCCACAGGCCCCCAGCGCACGGCGAGGACAGCTACTTCCCGGAGGAAGAAGAAGAGGTCAGCAGGCCCCAAACTGAGCATCATGGCGTGGGCGGGATATCCGGCTCTCAGGAAGTTTCAGGAAGCAAGCAAGGAGAGTGTGGGCTGGCTGGCCATCAGCCGGGGTGCAGGATCGCCCTGTTTTACTTCTAGGCGGCTGCAATATCCTCTGGCTTTGGGGGAACCTAGAACCCACCTGCTTTGTCTGAGTCTTTAGAAAAAACAGAGAAGTGTTTTCCCTCAAAGAAGGGTATATTATAATAACAATAGTTCCCTTGCTGGGAAGAAACAGTGAAGGAGACCCCCTTAAAGGCTCCATCACACATACTACTAGTTCTGTGGGGAAGAGCTCAGGAGTTTCAGCACAGTTACCTCCGGGAATCAGGCTTGGGAGGTGGTGCTGGGTCCTGTTCCTGCCTGGGTCGTGACGGCAGCCGAAAGGGGGTCTGAGAACAGCTGCAGGCCGCCGCTCCTCCACACTCCCAGCCCCTTATGCGCCAAGGTGACTGCACTTACCCACTCCCCGGAGCCGCTGCCCCTGGCCTCCCAGTTTCTCCAGGATGCCATCTGCGAATGAAGTATTGTGTGCGCTTTAACTTTTTTTTCTGTAATACAAATAGGCTGGCTTTGTATGTTTTAATCTAAGCCCCTCATTTCGTGCTGCATTCCCAGGTATATGAGAAGGATAATGGGTGCCAGCTCCTGTCTGCACAGCAGGGATGCTTTTTGTTTTTGTCACTAGAGGAAGGACACTTGGGGAGCCCACAGCCTGTCAACGTGATCTACTTCATTTCTGCCAATTCGAGTTGAGTCTTCCACCACAGTGGCCTCCAGAAAGCCCCTCCACCTTGAACATTTCGCAAAGGAGACTCGGTTTTAAAGGAGTTGGCCCATGACTCGATCGTTCACTGAGGGTAGTAAATTTGTGCAAAGAGGAATAAGTGGCACAGAGAAATTGGGAGAGGGTGGGCCAGGGGAAAGGTCCAGAGAGGAAGCCTGGTTAGGCGATGTGATGGCCTATCATCCTAGGCCGCAGGCTTGCTTTATGTATTAGATCCATCCTTCCCTAGATCAGCCTGGCTCTGTGGTGCACAACAGGTGCATATGCATTTAAAAATTTTAAAAAGTGAGTTGCTATGGCCAGATTTTAAGTCCAATACCTTTGTGCCCACTCTGTGCTAAACAGGAATAACCATAAGAAACAAGGATTAAAATCCTCAACCAGCCAACACTCGTGGTTTCCAGGGAGGCCCATGAGGTAGGGCCTCCGATGCACCGGAGCCAGTGTCCTGCCCTGCTGCAGCAGTGACAGATAGTGCCTAGGCAGCTAACTGAGAAAAACGGACTTCCATTTGCACGCTGAGATCCCTGCAAACCTACATCAATGTGTTGAAATGGGACAGATGCAACAGAACCCATTGGGTCCTCCAGCCCTGGTTTCTTGTCTCCCTCAAATAATTCCTGCTTCTTCTAGTTGGGCGTGGTGTCTCATGCTTGTAATCCCAGCACTCGGGAGGCAGAGACAGGAGGATTGCTGAGTTTGAGGTTTACCTGGGCTACATAGTGAGCTCAGGGCCAGCCTGAACTGCAAAGCGAGACCCTGTCTCAAAAACAAAAACAAAAAAATAATAATAATTCCTGCTTCTTAATTATTTCATTTGTCTGGGATTTGTGGGGTTTTAGTGAGCTCTGAAATACTGGTTACTATG
Source organism: Thryonomys swinderianus (assembly GCA_004025085.1). NCBI lineage: Eukaryota > Metazoa > Chordata > Mammalia > Rodentia > Thryonomyidae > Thryonomys > Thryonomys swinderianus. Next base: position 37,794 of record PVIC010010490.1, read on the forward strand.
GGTCCTAATTTGAATAAATGTAATATGTTGGTCTTTTTTCTATATTCTTTTTAGGTTTTACTGTTTACAAAATTATTTTTCGTTTTTGTTTTTTGAGGCAGGGTCTTGCTGTGTAGTTCAGGGTCACTTTGAGCTCACTATTAGCCTAGGGAAGCCTCCAATTCAGCAATCCTCCTTCCTCCTGCCTCTGCTGAGATTACAGGCATGAGCCACCATGCTTGGCCAAAATTCTTTTTGTATTGAGAGAAAAACAGCCAAAGCATCTTTGACAGGAGGTTCCATACCAGGCTAACTAATGGAGAAATAAGTTGAGGGTAGCTCTTTCCAAAGTGGGGATCTTGAACCATCTTTTCTTTTGTAATCACCTTTCCTTTGGGACCAAATCTCTCCTGAACACGAGACTTCCACTTTCTTCTCTCCCTAAAGAAAACCTACAAAGCCACACACATACCTATTTAACTCTCAGAGTATCTGTGTAACTCTTAAGTTACTTATGCAAGGAGTGCCTACCTTTTGTTCCCAACGTCCTGAATCAGGACAGTTATTTGTTGCATTTCATCCCCAAAACACATTCTGTTTGGATGGATCAGACTTCCTCACTTTGATATACTGGGGAGAGAGAAGTGGGGCCCTCTGTGCGAAACTGGGATCCGGAGACCAGGAAAGGGAGTGTGAATTTGTCTCCAAGTCACTCGGGAACTTTGCTCAAGAAACTGATGTCAGAGTGGCCTCAAGGTTGTTTAATAGGGAACAGTCAAATGTAAGCTCCTATTTACTGCTAGAAACCAAAGCTTTGGGTGAAACCTTGAGTTTATGGGGAAGGGTGAAGAGGAGAAGGTGTGGAAGGATGTGCCTACCCATTCTTTCCCTGAACCCTTCACGCCACTCCTGACCTGCCCAGGACCAAGCCGCCCTGGGCATTGGTAACCCCATCAGTCGGGTGACTCTCTGATGGCTGATTTTGCTGGTAACATGTGTGCTGACTCTTCTTTCCCTTCCCCTTTACCTGGGAGAATACACTAAGTAAAAAGTCTTATTGTCACTCAAAAAATAATTAAGAAATCCACTGTGACCCAAATGAATTCTTAGTGAGTATTAACTTCTGAAGCTAAAATTTATTTTTAAATGTCAACTTCCACAAATAACAAATATTACTCTGTGCAAGGAAACAGGAAAGGGAATTACCCTAGCAGGTGTTTAGTTTCATTCAAAGCTATATCAACTTGTAACCTTCTAAAACAGTAAGTTAGTTCAAGATTATACAATAATTGTCTATTTGAACGGAAAAAAGAAAATCTTAAGCTAAAGAATTTATACATTTAACTAAATTTTAAAACAAAACATAGAGTGTTTTAATATTTCAGTAAAGGATAAGCAAGATAAATAATATATCCAATACCTATTATTAAATTTAGTTTACTAGAATTTAAAAAATCACTCATGTGACAAAATGATAAAATCTAGGGAAAGACAGCTCATAGAGTATGAACACAACTCATGTTATTGTAAAATGTCTGAATATGGAAAAGCTGTACTTCAATAATAAAAAGAAATAAGTGCTATAGAATATCACCAAAAAGTCAGCAGATCACTGAAAAAAAAGGACCAATGATTGTATCAGTCATATTTTATCAGTGATACTATTTATACTAAGGAATTAAACAAGTCTAAAGGCATTACATCTACAAGACGGTTATCAGAAATTGGAACCTTTTATACATGAGTAAGGAGAATATAAAGCCTATAATATACACTGAAAATTGAAAAATCACTTTTGTGATACATCAGCAATTTTCTTACATCTGATGTGTGGAATCATGCACTCTAGAACACACTGACAGCTTCCATTTCTCATATCAGAGAAAAGATACGGCATTTACACATCTGTGACCTATTTATTTCACTTAGGAGTCCGTCCTGAAGATACGTACATTTGAGTCTAAATGATTCACTAATATCCACTTTCCATCTGATGCACCTTAGGTTGTTTCCATCTCTGAGCTGTTGTGAATAATGCTGCAGTGCACGTACGTGTGTGCATCAGTTTGACCTACTGATTTCATTTCTTTTGGATACATACTCAGCAGTGGGATCGCTCCATCATATTTTAGTTCTGTTTTTAATGTTTTCAAAAATTTTGTAAAGTTTTCCATAATTTCAACACTGAGCATACAGTTTCTCTTTTCTATATATTCTCTTATTCTTTTTGGTCATGGCTCTTCTAATGGTGGTATAGTGACGTCTCGTGGATTTGATTTGCTTTTTTTGACAGTGATGATGAATTTTGTTGTTGTTGTTGTTGTTTTTTGTTTTCACTTTTGCCACTAATATGTATCTTCATTGAAGAAATGTTATTTAGATCCATTGAACATTTGGAACCAGATTATTTGGTTTGTTATCTTGCTTTGTTTCCACTGAGTTCTTTGGATTTTTAAAATATATTTTATATGTTAATTTCTTAACATATATATTTGCCCCCATTCTGTACAGTATCTTAATTCTGATGTCTGTTCACATTTTGTATGTTTTTTCAATATTTAGTTTGATGTGGTTGTCTTTGTCTATTTTGCTTTTTCTTTTCTTCCTTGTCTTCCCCGCTGCACCGGAGACTCATGTGCTACATGGCTTCTAACAAAATAGCTCAAGAGCTAATGGGTAGAAGACAAATTAAAACAAATAAGAAGAAAAAAATAGCAAGAAGATAAGAACCTTCTAGTTTGCTTAGTTTTTAATATTCTTACTTAAAAACATAAAATTTCAAAACCTCATGCCTACCATGAGGATGTATCTTGTTTTCATTATATTATACAGTAGACCATGAAATCCATACCTGTGCCATAAGGATGTTTGGCACCCTCTTCCCACACAAAAGACTATGATCACAAAAGTATGCGGTGTATCCTTTGATGTTTCTTCCTTTTCCTTTTCCTCTTTTCTTTCTTGTTCGTGATAAGAAATGTCAAGTGAAACTTACTTATCTTTGTAAATCGTTTTGTTGTCTGTTAGATGCTTACCCCTAATTCATTTTTAATAACTTTGCCAAAATTGGATCATGTTCCCCTCAAAAATATTTCCTGGTGTGATTTTAATCAAGAAACTGAAAAATAAAAATTTTCTTGAAAGTTCTTTGTATTTTCAAATTAAGCCCATAAATGACTTATGTAATAGACTCAGCTATTGGTTCAATAACAGCATTTCTAGTAGCAGCTGTGAAAGTCAAAACCATGGACAAATATGTTTTCCTGCTTTGTCAGCAATTATAGGTCAGTGGAATTTCTCAAACAGCAAGAGGTTCAAGAGATGTGCAGTAACAATTTGTGTAATTATAAAATGTTTTAAGGCATTTCTCCAATGTGTGCTGAATCCTAAAGATTTGTCATTCTCACAAAAATGTCCAGCAATTAAGAATGATGTCAAGATCAGTGATTGAGAATTAATCATTGCCAAAAACTTAGAAGTGGTATATTGATTTGCTCTAAGAAAAATGTAAAAGCACAATGCCAAAAGTATGCACCTGCTTAACTTTAGAAGCTATAGAACTGATTTAGTATGAGAGAAAGCAGTAAATTCAGAAGAACTTTTCATAAAACAGAGATGTGCATGGAACATCCAAAGTATTATCTAATAAATTGAGCTACTGTAGAATTTATATGACAGTTCTCCCTTTTATAATTTAATGGATAAAGTTCTGACAAAAACTTACAGGAATATATGTATCATTATCATATACTTCCTGGGAAAATACTATGAGATACGTACTTTTGGACAAAGTAAAAGCGTATAAAATTAAATATACAAGAAGTGCCAAAAGTCTTGGCTTAATTTAACTGTAGTTTTATACTACAACATTAATGCATGTTATTAAGGAGTTTTGCTAGTAAATGGTTATGTTTTAAAGAGTTTCCATGCAGTACTTGGTTTTACAGATTGTTAGAAGAGCAGAATTTAGGATAAATTGTATCTAATTTAGTATCTTTATGAATCTTGACATTTCTGTATTCATCGTTCATTTTATTGAAATTAAATCTCCTTGTCATTGAACATGTTTCTCTCAGAATTCTCAAGATTCACTTCTAACTCAGGAATGTCTTTTTAAACAATCACTTCACTCTTTTTTTTGATGTTTTTTAAATTTACATTTTATTGGTACATTATGTATACACATCACAATTACACTCCACAATGAGAATTTGTACCAGTATATGACACAACTTAATTCTCATTTTTCCCCTCCCCTACATGTATCTCTGTAAAGACATTTTCCTTTTGGATTTTTTTTTTGAGACAGGGTCTTGCTTTGTATCTCAGGCTGGCCCTATGTAGCTCAGGCAAGCCTCGAACTCAGCAATCCTCCTGCCTCTGCCTTCCGAGTGCTGGGATTACAGGCGTGAACCACCACACCCAGCCTTTTTGGATTTTTAATACAAGTTCTCACTCTTCAATCCAGGCTGGCTTCCAAATTACAGTCCTCCTTCCTCATTCTTATGAGGGTCATAAAACAATGCCCAAATTGGAAGGTGAATTTAAGCCTTTCCACTCCTTTATCTTCTTTTCCAAAGAGTATATCCCTTATGAAAGGAATAAAGATAGGAAAGGAAGAAGTTAAACTGTCATTATTTGCTGATGATATGATACTCTATCTAGAGGATCCTAAAAACTCAACCAAAAGACTGCTAGACTTAATTACAAAATTTGGTAGTGTTGCTGGATACAGGGTCAATGCTCAAAAATCAACAGCCTTTGTCTACACAAACAACAGACTCACTGAAAGAGAAATTCAGGAGTCAATCCCTTTCACAGTAGCACCCAGAAAAATGAATATCTAGGAATCAGCCTATCAACAGAAGTGAAAGACTTCTACTCTGAAAACTATAAGACTCTGAAAACTGAGATAGAAAAGGAAACCAGAAAGTGGAAAGAGATCCCTTGTTCCTGGGTCGGGAGAACCAACATTGTCAAATGGCTATACTCCCACAACTGCTATATAGATTCAATGCAATTCCAATTGAAATTCCAACGGTATACGTCTCAGAGCTAGAGAAAATAATACAAAAATTCATCTGGAAACACAAGAAACCTAGAATAGCAAAAGCAATTCTAAGCAACCACGACATGGCGGGGGGTATTGCAATCCCCAATTTAAAACTCTACTATAAAGCCGCTGTGATAAAAACTGCACGGTACTGGCAAAGTAACAGACCCGAGGACCAGTGGAATAGATTAGAAGACCCAGAAACAACTCCAGATACACTAAGCCACCTTATCTTTGACAAAGGAGCCAAACATCCCCAATGGAAGAAAGACAGCCTCTTTAACAAATGTTGCTGGAAAA
>PVIC010010491.1:0-43389 GCA_004025085.1 Thryonomys swinderianus
ATATATATATATATAAAGACTTTTAAACCTGCAATACATGAGATTATCAACAGAGTTTCTCTTAGTGCTTGAAACAGCAGAAATGAGTTTTAGATTGGTATCTGCAAGTCTTCAAAAACATGGTACAAGACAATTTTAACCATCTCTGCTCAGAAACAGAAAAAATCATTTCATCCATCCTACCTGCAGACATAAAATAATCAGGTCATTGTCTAGATGCACGCTGTGAAAGGTAGTTCCCCGTCCTCTGGAGAGGCGCATGGCCCTGAAGTGCGCGCCTGCATTTGGAAGCAGCCTGGCCTCTCGTGAGCTCACTGGCTCGTTCTCAGGAGGGTCTGGCCGCGCGCCCTTGTGCCCGATGGAAGTCATCCGAAAGGTCACTGGTGGGAGAGGGGTTAGGATAGAAGGAACTTCCAGGTGCTACCACTGTCTCAGGGTGCCTTCGCTAGAATCAGGGTGTAAGTAGACTCTTCTTCAGACCCCACACGATCTAATCATTCACCTTGTAAAAGGACAGTTAGTGGATTTTGTATTAGATTTACACAGAAGACTTTTTCTCAGGTATATTTTTAAAAGTAGGCATTATTTTTGATTGTTTAATTTACTGTCAGCATTATTACTAGGAAGCTAAATTTTGTAGATTCCCAATCAAAACACAGAGCCCACTGAAAAGCCACATGCACAGTGTAAGAAAAAAAAAAGAGAAAGAATGCATGAAAGAATGAGAAAGGGTGGCCGGAATGATCCGGAAAAGTAACCAGGGCTGGGTTGTAAAGGGTTTTTATAGACCCATTTCCATTCATGAAATGAATAATTTAACTACTTGGTACTTTACCAGCAGGTCTGGGGAGTCTTTATGACTATAACATGGAGAAGACAAAATTCCTGCCATCTAGAAATGTTATAAATAGGGCAGTGGGAGCAATGCCTCACAGCAGAAAAGGGGAACAGTGCTTTGCCAGCTCAAGAAATATGAGGACTTCTGCTTCTGTTCTCCTGTACAGTATTTTGACCTATGTTCTGTGAAAATTGTTTGCCGTCTGTGATACATTGCTTACTAGGAGTTTGATAAAGTCTGGAAATAATGCTGCTTGTCTGTGTTCAGTGCTACCTCACTGGCAGCAGAACTTCATTAATTTTTCCCTGTCGACGTCCAGGCACTGGCCTTAGTTTGCGAGGAAGAGGATAGCAGGATGTGGCCCTGCCCCCCAGAACAAAGATGTCTGAGCTGAGATGCAGTTTCCAGCCTAGTCGAACTATCCAGGAGCTGCAGGAGAACCCTGAGGAAAACTGTCGAGTTAGTCTGGGGGGAGGAAAGATCCATTCTGCCAGGGCTCCTTCAAAGATCAAGGCCTGGCTTGCCCTGGAAGGAAAGGCTCGACAGAGATGGGAACATGCTTGATGTAGTCAGACAAAAACGAGCATGTGGATGGATCTCCCTGGAGTAGGGTATCGTTTAGGAATGAACATTGTAGTCATTCCATGATTTTTGTCGGTTCTGCCTTGTCTGCCAGGAATGCCCTTCTCCCTGCTACTGACGCTCAAGCTCCAGATTAACCGTCTCCTCCCATCCGGAACCTCACCCGGCCCCGCAGGGTAGCTGCCCAGGCCTCCTACGAACATGTTTGACTTGTTCGTCTTATTTCCCCACGGCCTTTCTCTGTGCAGTAACTGGGATTAGGATGTGTCTCCTTGGTTTGCCCAGAAGTGAGACTGTGCCCTGTTCATCCTTAAAGACCTGAGTGCCCAGTTTAGAAACGCCCAGAAAAGTAATTGACCAAATCACTAAAATTTGGAGTTGGCCGTGAAGAACAGACTGAGAGATTGTTCTTGTGTTACTTAGAAAAGGTGGTCATTTCAAAACTGGATGGTTGGAGTGTAAGAAACTGCAAATGACTATATCTTCTATAAATCAGTTGAAATTTAGATAACACCTAGGTGTTGTGAGACTGAGTGATTTAGGAGAATAAAAAGGCTTAGTCTGAATCTTAGACTCAGAGTATAGTCTCTGTGTCAGCAGTTTTACTGCCTGCATTTCCGGCGTGTTCTTGCCTACAGGAGCCAGCACCCCCTCTTATCAGTCAGCACCTGACTATAAACCCCACGCCCTGTAAAATGGAAGGGTTAAAAATACCATTTAATACGGTAGTTCGTCAGTTTTACAAATAAAGACTTTTCTTGGGCTTTGCAGAAAATGAAAGGATTGACATCAATATATTTTAAAACAGAGTAAAGTAGCACATTTTATTTTGTGTGGCTTTTCTGTCTGACTGAATTAATTTGAAACCAAGAAATGTGGAGTTAAAAATTAAAGATGTCAGCACTGCTTGATGGCTGTGGGTAAAGGACAGAGCTGGGAGAGGTTAGGTGTTTTTATGTACAGCCTGTACTTGTTCATGTGGGCTTGTGTCAAAAACTCATTTTAAAAATATAAATAAAGAGAACTATTGGTAATTTTATTGTTTTTATGTGTATTTAATGCAAAGTTAATGACTTTATTAATATACTTTGTTTCTTGACCTCACATTTCACCTGTTGACAACAAAAACTGCATTACTGAGACCTAAATTCCACCCACTGATTCCCCGCCACCAATATTTGTAGGACTTTCTCAATGACTGAGAACTGCCAGCCCTGTTTTGGGTTTAGACCTCCCAGCTAGCCAGAAACAAAGCATAATTGAAAATCACTCCTGTATTGAATAACTGTAAGTTGACTCTGGTACAAAATCTTAATGCTTCTCGTCATTTTATAATGTGGTGGTTAGACTTTCTTATAAAAGTGGGCGAGAGAAATAATTAAAAGTTCATCATCAGAAGCTTTCTAGTCAATCAACCCTTTAGGTTTCTGAATGGATGGAGTCTCAGGGAACAAGAACATTTTTCTATTATGTGAAATTCCCCTTTACATGAATGAACATAGTTACCCTAAACTCTGTCTTGGGTTGCCCTTGCCATGACTTTATGAATTTATTGATACAGTAAACATTTGTTGAGGATTCTGCATGGCAAGCAATGGACTAGGTATTGGAGTACAAGGAAATCACAAGCCTGCTGGGAAGGAGCTTCCTTACTGTGATGACACAAAGTAATAATATTCTAGAGGGACAACAAGGTGCTGTGAGACCTTCGGGATGGGCACGGAGGCTGGAAGAGAAGAAAAATGTTACACGCAGGGAGAAGCGGAGTATTTCATGAAACTAAAAGTACACATTTGAAATTGCTGGCACAAATAGTTTGAAGAGAGAAAAGAGAGAGATGGAACAGAATTAGTAAACCAGTGTCAGACATGGAGTGCCCTTTATGACTTACCAAAAACAGTCAGCAACATCAAGGAATACTATTTAAAGAGGTTCTGGAAGTCCTCCTCTGCCTCCATACATCTTCCTCATTTAACTTTTACTTACAAAATGCAATACTTGTAAAGGTTTGACTTCTAATGAAGTCAACTCACACTTCTTGTGCATTGTTTTCATGGTTTCGCTTTCCTTACACCATGGGCCCAGTGGAGTTAGGATTAGGACTCAAAAGTGCCTTGGGATGAGGTGCTGGGGAAGAGGCAGTAGAGAGCCAGAGAGTTGGAACTGTAGCAGGAAAACCTAAAATGAGACTTGGATGAGGTGAGTATGCCGGTGCAGTGGGCTAGGAGTCAGGAAGTACCGTGTCAGCATCCTTGGAGTTTCCTCAGCTCTCACCTCTTTTCTGCATCCCATTTCCCCACAGTGCTGTAGAAGGACATGCACCTATGGTGTCCATATTTTTCTATTACTCTGTACAAGATATTTGGCCCCTTAACTCTTAGGTTTACAGGAAATCGCCATTATATATTTTCATAGTGAATAGAATATTTGAAATCAAGATGGGATGGTTTCTGTTGCTTTTAATAAGCCATTGGTGTGGAATAACAGTATTTCATGACATGAGTGGCTAAAATTCTTTTTTGTGAACTATCTGTCCTTACTGGAAGAGACTGTCAAAGTTAAAGACAGATGGAGTGATTATTATTTTTCTCAATAACAAAAAAGTTAATCCTGTATAGACAAAGGCTCTGGTTATAGTCTAATTGTTGCTCAGAACTCTGAAGGCAGAGTGAAGACAGCTCTACTTCACTATCCTTTTTCCGTGCTGAAAAATCCGGGTGAATGGGTGAAGGCGTTAAGCAGTTGTTTGCTTTACTATTCATTACTTACTCTCTGGTTTCATTATGTTAACCCTCTGAGATTGGTTTCCTCCTGTTGTTATTTTTAAAATAATACACTGAGAAATGTTGAGATAATATATGTAGAGCTTTGATATTTGTTTTATATCATATGTAAAATCTTTTAACTTTGTTCTGATTGTCTTCATTTCATGATATACCTCTTCTATATTATTTTCCTTCTCTTTTTCTTTTTTCCAGTACTGGGGATTAAAGTCAGGGCCTTTACACTGAGGTGTATCCCCAGTCCTCTTCCCTTTCTTGGGGAGCTGGGGAGCAAGGTTCTTTGCACACAGCTGTGTCCTGCTTTGAGCATCTGCTTTGTGATTATAAAACATAACCTCAATAATAAAGTATGTATTATAATCTTTCTGTACATGAGTGTTATAAGTTAGGTTAGAAAATTTTATGAATATATTTTACTAACATGAATTTATTCATGAGAAATGAAATGTCGACATTGGTGGGGCAGACTTATAAAATCAATAAATGTAGTTTTAAAATGTTTTTGGGTTTTGCCTTTATGTCATATTGTTTCTGTTACATGCTTTTTGGGTGTTGGTGATGGAAAAAAGTGCCCAAATACTAATACAACTGAAATATTGAAATTATACTTTAACTGGTACTAAAAGATAACCTTGCCCAGAATAAGCCTTAGAGTTACATCTAGCCCAGGCTTTACTTATGGTGTTTTCAAAAATTTCCAGGATGGTCACTTTAATCCTCTTCAAAACAACCGTCCCTTTACATGTAGAAGAACAAAAATCTACAAGTAAAGCTTGGTCTTTTTTTAAAGTTTAAAATATTCCAGCATTCCTCAAATGAGATTAAATTAACTCATTAAGGTTTTTCTATTCTTTGCAGTTGAAATTTTGCAAAATTTTCAGATCGTTTACTAAAACCTGATTTGTTAGGGATAAAAATAGAGACCTAGGCTTTCAATGTGTAACTCAAAAACTCAAGAGATCCCTTCCCTAAAGGGGAGATGCTAAATAAATGTTCAGTTTTACCTACTGTAATAATGTATAGGTGATCATGAGGTAGTCTAACTACACTCTTGTAGTTAGTTAGCTGTACAGTTGTGTGATTCTATGGCACCATCATTGTTCTGTTGAGAAACAATGGCAAGGGAATGCCCCAGAGCAGCATTTACCTTTGGAAAGGAACGGAGCAATGGATTACAGCTAATGACCAGGCAATTGCTTTTTTTAAAAAAAAGATGTTTTTAAAAATGTACTTTTTTAAGTAAGTTTTTTTGTGCCTCAAACTTGAGATCTTTTTTACCCCAGTCCCCACCCCACCCCAGGCTGCTGGAATGACAGGCATTCACCACCATGCCTAGCTAGTTTAACATCTTAATGTTGATTTTATATGATGCAAACATAGCATGTTTTATAAACTCTACTAGAAAATAGAAACAGTTTACAATTTTTTTTCTAAAATCATTGACATTTACAGGATATTGGGCAATTACAAAACATTGATGTAAAACCTCTCCTAGAATTGCCTTAATTCCATTTCCTGTTACTTTTGCAGAGAAAAGGAAATGTCAAAGTTTCAGTTTGAAACCAATTTTCTATCTAAAATCAAAACTAGAAGTGAGTTTGCCTATGCATTAAATGCATTTGTGGCTAATCATGCCATTAAAGGTAATAAAATTCAGTTGTTTAGAAGTAATACTTTAGTTAATTCTTCTTAATTTTATTGAGATGAAATAACTATCCAAAAATAATTTTATTTAATTTTGAAGAATTTATTGAATTTTGCAGTAGCCTTGCCTTCCTCACCACCTGACTGACTAGCTCTTCTATTGAAGAATAGCCAGCCTTGTTAGACTCAGAAACTTGTTGCCAGCAAAATGTAAATGGGAGACATTGGGAGGGTACATGTGGCTCTGATGGAATGGAGAGAGGAACCAGCCAGTCTGTGTTTCCACAGTACCCATAGGTACCCTCCAGAGTAGATGTCCATGTAGGTGTCCTGTGTGGGTGGGTAAAACAGTGTGGTATTGATGGCAGGGAAGACCTAATGATCCCTCTGACTTTGTTTTATACCGTTTGGTGACAAAAACCTATCAGGTTAAAAAAAGAAAAACCCGGTCAGAAAATATTTTCACCTAACTTGGAAATACTTCCATACTTAATGATGCTTCTCATTAAAGTCTAAGACAAAGAGCAAATTCTGATTCAATGTGGGCCTGAGCATAGGTGTTCTGTGTTGGTTCTCACCCCAAGTCCAGGGGAATGAAGTGAGGAACAAATTGAGACTCATAAGAAAAACAGGAGGTGAGAGGAAAAAAGAGAATGAAAAGTATGAACAAATCCCTAGAATAAATTATGGTAATTTCATTCATAATCTATTGAATTTTCAGCACGGTGGAGCCATTCTTACTGGGGACAAGATGCTAGTATTAAAAATAATTCTGTGAGCCGGGCTTGGTGGCTTATGCCTATAATCCCAGCACTCGGGAGGCAGAGACAGGAGGATTGCTGAGTTCGAGGTTTGCCTGGCTACGTAGTGAGCTCAGAGCCAGCCTGAACTACAAAGTGAGACCCTGTCTCAAAAAATAATAATTCTGTGAGGTGGCATGGTGACCTGTACCTGTAATCCCAGCATTCAGAAGTCTAAGGCAAGAGGTTTGCCATGAGTTCGAGACCAGCCTAGGTCACATAGCAAGACCATTTTTTTAATCTTAAAAAAAACATAAATAAATAATCTGTAGAAGCAAAAATTCCTAAAATAATAACACCCCCAAACTCTGCCCTGCAAGGCTTTGGGTATTTTCTAGCCAAACATAACTTTCACAGGTGGACATATTATTTTCTGAAAAAAAATGATCCCACAAAAGGGATCCTTAGGCAAAATATTTGGTGTCTCAGTGACAAAGCTGATCACCATATGGTGAAATTAACTGGGCAACAAGCCCCTGTAGTGTCTTCTCAAATGAGAACCAGCAACCACGGAGGAGTGTGGAATGTCTGCAGTGTGAAACCTGGAGCAAGCCACACACCTGGAAAAAGCATCTAGAAAGAAATATCCAGGAATTTAAAGAAACGCTCCTTCATTGTTTGAAGGAGATCAGAGAATAGGCTATTTATTAAACAAAAACAGGATTTTTTAAATGAAAACAGACCATTCCATCTCCTCCTTTGGAAACTAAAAAAATTACAGAAATAAATTCACTATACTGATTGGCTAGCTCAGAATGAGAAACTTTTCTCAGAAAGTAAGATTTTCAAAAGGTAACAAAGGGGGGGGGTGAAGAAAGGGAAAAAAACAAGAAAATTTCCACAAGGCTCAACATTTGAATAGTAGATGTTTTAGAAAAGGAATGAAGAAATTTTTTTAAAAACAGACCACATGATGTGTTTTTGATAATCAAACTGAGAAAGGTTATGCCCTTTGGATTAATAAGAATTAATGATAATTATTTGATAGTGATTTAAGAAAGCAACTTAAGAGTTAAATCAACTGTTTATCCTGGGGGAAAAGCATTGCTCAGAAAAGGATGTGCCTTGCATAGAAAAGGACATCAATCCACTTGGCTGCACTGTGATGCTATGGCATAAACACTGAGGAGGGATTATAGTCCCCAAACTGTAGGACCAGATTAATGGGTATGGGAGGCAGGTACAGAGAGTGAATCCTGGTGGTATAATAAGCCTCCTGTTTAACAGGAAACCAATAGCATACTCAGAAGGCCAGTAACAGAAGAAGCTGCTCAAAAGGTTAAAAATACACACCTCTAAGGAACAAAAGTCAGACTAAGCAATGGGGGCACTTTCACCTTTTTAATTATAAGATATTTAGTACTGTTGCATTTGGATCCCAGAAATTCCTGTATTAAACCCTTGGTCGTAAAGTTGACGCTGTTGGAGGTAGTAGGGATTTAACAGGCAGGGTCACGGGTCCCTGCAGTGGGGGAGCACCCTTGAACAAGCCCGTGGGGTCTGGATCTTTTACTTTTTTACTCATCTGGCTGTGAGATGAGTAGCTTTTGTTTTCACTCCACCCTCCACTCATCACCGCAGGCCCAAAGCATGAAGGCCAATCAACCATGCACTGTACTCTCCAGAACTATGAGGCAAAATAAATCTTTTCTTTTTGTAAGGTGATTATCTCAGGTGTTTGCTCTAGTAACAGGACACTAACACAAGAGTTCCACCTGATTAGAGCTGTATTCATCTTTTAGTTTGATTTAAACATTAGGAGACAACATTTTGTTTTCACAAAGCTTATCACATAACTTTGGCACGTAAGAATGTCACAGTGAAAGGGATGTATGTCACCTGAGCAGCTGGGTAGCTTGAGGGTGGCTGACCGCATCTTCTGCTCAGGTTTGAAATGTCCTGTGCAGGCATCTGCACTTGCCTTAATGCTCAGCCGTTTAGGTTCTGAAATTCTTGATAAATTAGGGACAGACAACCCAAGGTCCATTTTACCCTGAGCCCTGCAACTTATATAGCCAGGACTGCTCCTGAGAGACACATTGTTTGGGTTCTGGCCTGAGGTGCTACTCCTTCCTTTAACCCTGACCTTCTGATGGCCTGTTGTTTTCTCCACCCAGACAGGGACAGGGCTGCAAAGACTAAAGGAAACGGACATCCCTGTCTTAGAACTTGAAAGTCATGTGTTGTGCAACACCCTAAAAAGGTGATCCATCATCTTTCTTGGGTTAATTCTGTATTCTTTTAAAGATGCCATTTGCCATATGAAAAGATTGTTTTAAATTCTGGACCAAGTGTTGAGTAAAATAGTTTTCACAGGAAAGAATATAAGCATGTGGACTAGGGGAAGAAGGAAGTTTACATTTTTGTCCAGGTTGGTCACTTCATGGTGATCCTGTCCTTCCCCTCAAACAAGGACAGCCCAGGATTAAATCTGACCTCTGTGACACACCAGGCCTCACTGAACTTCCTCATCTGAGTGTTGCTGTCCACACATAGCTCTCAGTGCCTGGCTGACTGGCCCACAGTGACCCATGCATGGAAAGCACACAGACCTGGTGTGCTCTCTGGAGGGGTCTCAGCAGCCCCCTTTCCACGTGGGCAGAATGAACTGGACCAGGCTGGCAAAGACCTCTGTGTAGGGGGAGACAGCCAGATGTCATTCACACTCGATGCTGGGGCTCAGCTAAGCAAGTCACGTGGGGAGCACCAAGAGACAGGCAAGCCGTGAAAGGAGGAAACTGGTTTTCTGGCTTGGCCATAAAGTTATTTTAAGGGTGAGGAGACTTAGAAATGCCTAGAGTAGTAATCATGTCACAGAAGTCAGTGCTGGCCCCCTGAAACTATATGTGAAAGGCACGACTCCTTTGGATGCATGAGTTCTGTGCCATGTCTTCAGTTACTGTTATCAGCTTTCCATTACTTTTACAAAATACTTGAGAACAGCAGCTTACAGAAGGAAAGGTTGACTGTGGCTTATGGTTTCAGAAGGTCAGTACACAGTTGGCTGGCCACATGGTTGGGCCTGTGGAGAGCAGTACATCATGGTAAAGAGCACAGCAGAGGAACACCATTCACCTGCTGGCAGCTGGAAAGCAGGGAGCAAGAGGCAAAGAGAAGCTGCTGGGGGAAGATGTAGTCCCCAAGACCTGCCCCCATGACCCTCCTTAGCAACGGGCTCATCAGCAGTTTAACCTGTGGATAAGATTAGCACCCTTACGATCCAGTCACTTCTCAAAAGCCCATCACCACCAAGCCTTCCAAACAGTGAGCTTTTTGGGGGGCCACTAAAATCTCAACTACAATAGTTACATTATTTAAAGCTACATCTCATTTATTCATTAAATTTAAGGTGACAGTGTCCTAGAAGTAGTTCTGCATAGCCTAAGTGTGTCATGTACAGTGTAAAATATAGCTGTGTAATGGGTATAAATGGGACTTGTTTTCTTTTTAACACTTTAGATAAAACGCTCTTGTAAAAGTTGAAAGCACTTCTGCAGGTGACAACAGAAGCATGTGTAAAGCAGTAGAAATGGCCTGTGGAACAGCGAAGGCCTTCTCCCTCCCTCAGCCCCTCTCTGTAACTGCACTTGTTGCCACCCCTTTGCGCTGTGCCCTCCCTGGTGAGACACCGGGACACAGGGTGTGGGGCAAGGTGCCGTCTGCCTCTGCATTGGGAGCGCACAGCCCCGGGAGGGAAGCAGGATCCTCGGAGACAGCCACGCACCGAGCGATGAAGGGATGCGAGTGCCAAGCTCAAGGCGCTGTGAGAGTATAAAAGGAAAAGCAAATTGATGTTGAGCTCAGGAAACATTTTCCTGAAGAAATGAGTCAGTAGCTAAAACCTGAGCGATGTATAAGGAGAAAGAGAAACGCAAGCGTAGGAAACAAGAGCATGAGAAAGATCCGAACAGTGGCTCTGTGAGGGAGAGGAACCGGAAGGGCCTCGGGGTCCCTCCTTGTGGGATGGAGGGGTGGAGGGGAGTCACGGGGATGGTGCTGCAAAGGAGAGCGGACCTAAAGAAGCTAAGATACAAAACTACTTTTCAAGTTAAATACATAGGGGGAGGCCAGTGATAGAGGGTGGGCTGGGAGGGTCAGAGTTAAATGACAGAAGTAGAAAAGAATCTTAGGTCTTCCAATGGCATCATAATGATAGTTTTCTTAAACCATAATGATAGTTTTTCACACCTTGCCAACGGCTTTCGGCCTCATCTGATAGATTCTAATCCTGCAGTTGGTTCCTTGCTTGGCATATGGCCTGGAACAGTGAACTCCCCTTTCTTCCTGCTCAGTTTGGCATAATCATACCATATAACACAGTGTGCAGTAAGGCACAGTGTCTAACATCTAGTGAATTCTCAGGATACAACACTGGTGGGAGTGGAGACATCGTTGTGGTCATGTATTTGAGGATTCTAAACATACGTAAGTAGAGAAGCACCTATCTGGTCACTGAATTGAAGAAGGTAAGTGGACAAACGTGTTCCAATAATGAAAGAGAGAAATCACCAGAAAATTCATTTATCTAATCAACATTGTAAAGGTAAAACTCAAAAACTATACAGTAAAACTTGAAATATGTTGCTCCTTTTCCTTCTGGGTGTTTATTCTTTGTGGAATTATGAGATTTAATAGCTTTTATGGATGAATTAAGAAAGCAGGCATAGGGCTGGAGGGTTAGCTCAGTGGTTCTGGCGCCTGCCTCGCAAGCGCAAGGTCCTGAGTTCGGTCCCTGGAAACCACATACAATGCTGGGCATGGAGACTCACGCCCACCAACAATCAATACCACATACCACAGTGCCGGGCGTGGTGGCGCCCGCCTGTAATCCCAGCACTCGGGAGGCAGAGACAGGAGGATTGCTGAGTTTGAGGCTTGCCTGGACTACATAGTGAGCTCAGAGCCAGCCTGAACTACAAAGCGAGACCCTGTCTCAAAAAACAAAAAAAAAAAAGAAAGCAGGCATAGGTCTAAAGCCACACCATCCTGAGCACACCCAATTTCGTCTGCTCTCCAAAGCTAAGCAGGGCTGAGACTGGTTAGTAGTTGAATGGGAGAAAGCAAGCGTGGGAGTTTGGTGTGAATGATCATTAGATGCATTTGAAAATCTCTGCTAGGTAATTACTAGTACATTTTGAATTACTCATTTTCTCAAAAAAATTTTGGAGACTTTTTTTTTTTAATAGGAAAAACCTGCTAAGCTGACCTGCTTCATGGTGATTCATTCTTTTCCCATTTTGCTCCATAAAACAAACCAAGAAGCCAGATGTTCAGTTGCCTAAGATAAAAGCCATTTCCTTAGAAATCCTGAATGAAAGCGAATGGCAAGGTCTGCTTAGAAGGTAATCGTGACCTGACTCAGGCAGTTGAATGTGGTTGTAAGAATGTTGCTCATAGCAACAAAGAGCACTTGTAGGTATATTAATTTTCTAAAATAAGCCTTGACTAATACATGTATATGGAATTTTCCTGTTCTACTGTACTGAATGTTCTTACTTTTCAATGATTGTGCTGACCTAAATAACATCCAGTTTGGTAGGCTTGTAACATTTCAATTACTTCCATTTGCTTAAAAATATTCCATCTCTTTTTTATAGAACTTTTTCATCTGTTAACACACTCTTTTTGTTGTTTTGGGAAATTCAAATCAAATGTAAGAATGTCAAGATATAGGTGGAAAAAGTCTCTAGTCACCTTATATTTATAAATGGCAGGATAAAATTAGTAATTTTTAGTTGTTCTTATTTTAAAAGAAAAAAATAGGAATTCAATAAGTTCTGGGTTCAGTCTCCAGCACCACAAATACAGAAAGTAAAGAAATAAATTTCTAATAGATTATATGTTTGTTGAGCCTGATTAGACTGTATTATTACTAAACCATTGAGTGTGCTGCTCTGAAACATGAGTGTAATACTAGTATTTTGGCCACTTCTTTATTCTAGATTTCTTAAAATATAATTCGTGGCTCAAGGGCTGGAGTTCGATCCCTTGTATCACTAAAATACATACATACATACACACACACACATATATGTGTGTGTGTGTATGTGTCACCGAATTTTTTTTCAATCTAGAGTCACAATTTCAGGTGTCATTACTTTGTTCTTCACCACAGACTTCTTTTTTATTTTTATTTATTTTTTGCTTCCAAGAATTGAACTCAGGGTGTCACACTTGCCAGGCAGGCACTGTACCACTGAGCTACGTGCCTGGCCCTATGCTTCTTTTTTATTGAAAAAATACTGCAATTAGACGTGAGCTCTTCAGCATCAGTTATGATCACAAGATGATTTCTTCTTAAAACATTTTTCATCTCTTACTCTAAATTTTCTTTTCTTTTTTTTTTTTTTTTTATGGCCCGTAAAGACAGTTTTGTTTGCTGAAATTTTCGGGAACAGAGATCCTGACACGGTGGTCTCCACAGTGTACCGAGCCCTGGTGCGCTTGCAGAAGGTCTGTGTGTCGGTCCTTCACGCAGTCTGGGCTTTCGGGCGTCATTCCATTTTTCTGATTTCTCACGAAGCACTCACATAAACACAGTCAGGAAGAAGTGAAACACTGAAGAGAGATCAAAGGGCCAGGACACTAGCCACTCTTCTCGGTGTCCTCAGACAGATCAGTTAACTGCTCTGGCCACGCTGGAGGTAGACTCTGCTCTGTCCGAGGGCTCGTCTGTGCTGTGCCGCATGACCAAAGCGTCCATCCTGCTTTGGCTGGGAAGGTTCAGAGAGGACGATAGCTCTTTCCTCTCCACTGAACTGCAAAGGTTTCATGTTTTTCATCATAGACGCCTCTACATCTGGAGGTTGTGCTGGTGGCCATTTAGTTAATTTTGCACTCTCCCCCATGAAAACTATGGTTGTAGCCGTAGCTGTATCTTCTTGGCCTTAACACTTCGTCATGGAATAAATAATAGTTGACCTCTGTGCCAGATGCCAGTCATGCTTTTGGACACTGAAACTGAACGTGTTACATAATTGTCATCCCCTTAGCAAGTATGTGTCTTAATGATCTGTTCATTTTCTTACCAAGGTAATGCTGAGAGATATATCTGAACTCTGTGAACTTGTTTCACAGAATCCTTCTCCACATGAGTTTTGCTTATATTGTTAAACAGTACTTCCCCATTGGCTTGGATTTTCAGTATAGATTATAGGGAATATAAATATGGAGCAGACAAGATACAACATCTAGCACTAAAGGTTTTTCATTTTTCCCTCAACTTTTAGTGTCAATGGGTTTGTCAGCTTAGATGGTCAGGATGATTTGCCTGTGTCACCTGTAGTCTGTTGGTTTTTTCCAGTAGTGCTCATTAATTAGTTATGCCACTGACCAAAAGGACATCTTTTATTGGTAAATATTCATTTCTAATTAATTATTCATAAAATATTTTATAATCCTCTGAAAACATAATTTTATTTCCTCTTGAGAATCTTAGCTCTGTTTTTCCTCCTTCGATTCTCTTCCTCCCCGACTGAGTTTCTTCCAGGAGCCTCTCAGCTCTAAATCATGAAGGACCAGGCTACTTGTTGGTAACTTCAGACCCTGAGGCCACGGTCAGGCTGTTCCGTGAATGCATACCTTAGCGGTCACTTGCCTAAGGTGATAAGGTCTCCAGGTGGGGAGATTAGCCTTTTCCTCTTTCTGTGCCTCATTTGTGTCTTCTGCTGCTATATCCACTGGTGAGCCATATGCCGTGTTCAGTGCTCCTTCACCTAGTACAACTGAGAAGTCAAAGCCTGCAGTTCAATAACAGTCTAATGAAATCAAAGCAAGAAATTCAGTACTTTGTGCCGCTCACTTAAGAACTTCAAAGTGTGACAGTCTATTTTTTAATTGGATTATTTATTGATACAAGTTATATACATCTCACAATCACGTATAACATTGGGGAATTTGTACCAGTATATGGCACAAGTTAATTCTCATTTTTACGCATATCCCTACCCACCCACACCTCCCCACCCCCTTTATACAGAAAGAAAATAAAAGAGTATGTGACAGTCTATTTTAACCCTTTAGTTATGCTAAGGTCAAAATGTTCACTGTGTATTATTAAAAAAAAAAAAGCTAGTGTGTAAGTAAGCCCTGAGATACCTCCTTTACATGGAAACGTTGTCACTGAGAGATAAAAGTATCATTTGGACCTTCTGTGATGTGGCAACATTTTATCTCCTGAGCTGAGAAAGGACATGTCCCACAATAGGCCTCAAAGAAAAATGTTGAAAAAAAAATTTCTGGCTTCATTATTATCCCATTAAAACTCTCTGGTACATTTCTTAATGTAAATGTAAATCTTAATTTAAGGATATTAATGTAACAAACACGGAATGAAAGTCACTAATAAAATACAGTACATATAGGTTCTCATTCTGAATAGGAAAGCATTGTAACTTTTATTTCCATATTAACATCTAAAACTTCAGTTTCAGCCAGGCGTCGTGGCACATACCTGTACTCCCAGCACTCTGGGAGACTGAGGCAGGAAGATTGAAGATTGGAGTCTAGCCTGGACAGCTTAGTGACCTAGCAAGACCCAGGATGTAGCTCATGTGAAAGCCCTGGGTTCACTGCCCAGTACCACATACGTACTTATACACATAAATAAAAATTAAATCCTTTGTCTATCTAATTTAGGTTTGGAAATTTATAGTTCAAAGGTGTAGTATGAGTTGATCTGTACATGGGTTCTTGCCTGTTTTCTGATAAGGATATTTCATGTAGCTACTCAGGGGCGCTTAGTTTGGGTTAGAGGTGGTAGAAAGGGGGTTATGGGTATAACACTGAGAATTTTCAGTTCTAATAGCACTTTGTAATCATTTTAATGTATGTTGTTCTTTTATTTAAGCTTAGACAACTTAAGCGTTATGAATTTGGGCAAAAAAAATCCATGTATTTCAAAGATACATAATTCCATAAATCTACGTGTCAGCAGCTGACCTCTGCTGAAGAAGAGATCCTTTTCACAGGCATTTCTTTATGGCATGGAAACTAATATCCTAATCCATCTTTTCCAAGAATGTGCTGAATATTTGAATGTAGGGTAGCTGGTCAGATTTCGAGACAATTTTATTTTTTACTGTTTTTTGTTTTTTATTTTTTTTGCTTGTGATGTTTTCTGTACAAGTAAGAATCCTGAAAAAAGGAGGAAGGTGTTGCTATAGAGATGCTTTCATTTTTATTTTTTCAAGATACTTTGTAGACTATGTGTTATCCAAGTCCTTGGAACACTGAATGTTTAAAATCTTAAAGTCTTAAAGTACTTATCTGTACACTTGTCTTTGTAGTATTGGACTGTGTGACGTGTGCACTCAGGGACTGGTGGAAATGTGTGAAGCCTCTATCAAGCAGGCCCTTAAATGTCCATTTCTGTGCTCTTCCTGAAAATACTGTTTACATCGGAGGTCAGGGAGATCAAAGAGCTGGAGTTGTTGTTCTCATGCTTTCATCAATAATTTTACAAAACCCTTCTTCACTGATAAATTTAAGTCAGATTAATGAGTAATAAATCTAAAGATAACCTTTTAAAACTATTGGAGAGCCAAGAAAGTGAATGTGTAATTATGATTTAAAAGGATATGTGACTAAGGCACTCAGACGCATTTCACATGGTACACAGAGTGTTCCTTTCTATTTGAACACAATTTAATGAAAATTACTTCCTAGTACTAACAGCATAGATCATTAATGACTTTAAACTTTAAAAATGATGTAAGAAATTATGACATTGCATCATAAATATTAGAAGTTGAGTAAACAAAAGTTCCCAAGCTTAGCTAAAGGACTAAGAACTTACATAAGATATAGGTTCCTAGATTAATTTCTGCATTAACTTTTTCAAAATATTTGCTAGCATTTGTTTTCTTACCGGTTAAAATTGGGCTCACCACTCAAAAATATAATGCATTTTATCAGAAAATTGTCTTAAGAAGTTGAAATTTTATTAAAGCAATATGCTTTACATTCCTGATATGCCATAAAATTTAATGTGGAACAGAAATGTAAAACCTTGGCCAGTTGGGTTTCCTGTGTATTTTGAAACCACAGGCTGTCATTTGGTTTGTTTCCACTACAGGAACTTCCGTGTTTCTGTAACTCACACTGTCTCACGTTGAGTGAAAACTTCAATTGACCATCCACTCCATAAGAAACGACTTTAAAGTGAGTCACAACCTACAAGAGTCCCCTCGGGCCTGCAGAGATACTGTAGGCCTAAAGCTACCCTTCACCACAGTTTTTTCATTTCCTGGAGAGGGCATCTTGCCTTTAAAGTGAAGTAGTATTAAGTAGAGAACATATGAATTTGAGAATTGAAATGTTTATCTTCCCTTCTACCTACTGTAAATGTCTTCAGCCCATATTTAATGGAGATCTTGAATCTGTGTTTAAAGGATTTGAAGCAAAATTATAATAATATTAGCCAAAACTCCTAATTTTAGTATATTATAATAGTAGTTCTATTAATGTTGAGTTCTTACAGATGATTTTATTTCTTGCTCTCCAAACTGTAAAGTGGTTATATTGCTTTCATAAATAGACCTTTTTATGTCTCCATGTGTATATATATTTAGAGAGGAGAGAGACTCTGACTCATTCTGGAAAGAGGGGGGCAATTTTTAACTTTTCAAATAACTTTCTTTCTTCATTTTTCTTCGCTGAACCTGCCACTCACTGTACATAAAAAGCATTCTCTTTCTTTTGTCTCTGCTTGCTGCCAAGGTGTAAATCAGAAAGTCCGAGTTTCTTTCTTCCACTTCATAAACAAACTCCACTCTGCTTCAGACGCTTGGATCCCTGCCAGAGTCGTCCTGATGATGTCAGTTTACCAAGAATGTTCGCATTTCTCATGCTGAGCTCCACATTCCCTCACTCCACCAAATGTCCTTTTAGAGCTCATTGAAGTTGAAGGGTTGGATTTAAAAAGCATGCCTTGTTCTCAGGACTCGCCCTTCATACACTACCTTTTCAACCACCATTTTTAGCACCATGACATTTTATAAGCCCACATGATACATTTTGTCTGTGTTGGTTAAAAACTACAGAAAAGTTTATCAGGTGGTAAAAAAAAACAGTAGGATTCACTAGTTCAGTGAACTGAATTTTTAGTTTTCTCTCGTTTAACAAATATTTATATTTGCTTTAGTCTGTGCAGTAAATTAATTTGCAATAGATTATTTCATTGACATTAAATATTTTTGTTTCACAAATAATAGTATATACCTATTTTTGGAAAGAAATTCCTATTTATAGTAGAGGGTACTTGGTGATAGAATTCTCAGATATTCTACAATGTTTCTTGGTTCTTGGTTAGCTTGTTGGAAACTACTCTGCTATAGATAATTATTTCAAGTCATTTAATAATTTTGTCCTGCATACCATAGATAATAGAAAAACTAGACAGTTTTTTTTTTTAATTTGTAGAGTACAGGCAGTAGAAATAGTTAAACTTTGTATATACCTTGTCCTGGTCAACCATACAAATATTTAATTTATGAAGAAATTGTAAGACCCATGACAAGTTCAGTCTACTTGACATTTAAAATATGTAGAAACTTATTTTTATAGACTGGCAGAGAATAAAAGTTTAAAATGTGTTATATTTTATATCTGCAGCATTTGAACTGCTCTGGAATGATCCGTGGAGAATACAGAGCCTGACCACAATTTTATAGTCTAGATAACTGAGTGATTCTGGATAGTTCCCACATTAGGAAAACTGAACTAAATATGATAAATTCTGCAAAATCTTACTTGAATTCTTTGTAAATATCAAATAGACTACGTGTATGTGAATTTCTGATAACTAATACACATTAATGACTCAATCCAAGAAATAAAATACCCCAAAATATTATTTGTATTATAAATATACTTGCTTTCCAAAACATATCTTCTCATTTAGGTTAGCAAGTTATAAAGAGAAAAAGAAATTTTCTTCACTGTTAATTTTTTTTTTTTTTTTGAGACCGGGTCTCGCTTTGTAGTTCAGGCTGGCCCTGAGCTCACTGTGTAGCCCAGGCAAACCTCAAACTCAGCAATCCTCTTGCCTCTGCCTCTTGAGGGCTGGGGCAATAGCCACCATGCCCAGCTTCACTGTTAATTTTTTAATTGAGCTGTGGTTGACTGACTAGGCTGATATTGGATTTTGCCTACTTTTCATTTCTCTTATGATAAAGTTATAAAACTTTTCTTTTAATTACTACATTTTTGAGTAATTCATAATAATGGCACTCCTTGAGATTGATACTAGCCAAAAGACTAGGAGCAGAATTATTAGTCACAGGCAAAACCTTGGCCCTCTGTCCTTTATGCTCATTAAATGATGTAATAATTTTTGAGGATTCCAATTCATAAACTCAAACCATTGTGATTTTTATGTTTAACCTTCTAGGGTTATCAATGACAGACATATCCTTTCGATTATTTTCAGAGCATTCCCTTGTGGCTTTATATGGAGATTTCAAAACAAGCTTAAACTAGGCAAATTAAAATCTAGTTGAGTTCAGAGATTTTTTAAAATCTCTATTTTAAGAAATAATTGCAGATTCTAAAAGCAGTTTTCAAATTAGCAAGGAGACTTCAACCAATGTTTCCCTCCCATCTTAGAATGCCTCAGCCCATTCTCTAGAATTTCACAAGTGCGTCTCCAGAACTGGAGAGGAACCTGAATTCTAGAAAGTGTCAGGTGTCCTCCCTTCCCTGAAATTAGTTCATGAATACAGATCAGATTCAGTGAACTGTTTTTTTAATGTGTTTATACAGTGCAAAGCCCTAGAAGTTAGAAAGAAAGAAAGAAAAGAAAGAAAGAAAGAAAGAAAGAAAGAAAGAAAGAAAGAAAGAAAGAAAGAAAGAAAGAAAGAAAGAACAGAGAGAGATAGTTATTGACATAAAAGGGTAGATGACTTAATTGCCAACTAAGCCTCACAGTATTGCTCTGTTTTGGCGTGGGGTGTTTTGATTGGTTGATCATTGGGTTGGATTCAGTCCAGGAAGCACCGAGCTTCATGCTACATCCCCAGCCCTTTTTTTGGTTTGGTTTGGTTTTGTTCTTTTGTTTTGAGACAGTTTCTATGTAGCCCAGACTGGCCCAGAATTTGAGATCTGCAGCCTCAGCTTCATGTGTACGTGGAATTATAAGGAACCACTGCACCAGACTGTTCTACTGTTTAAAATACTAGTTTCTTTCTATGGATGCGAATTGTCTTAGAAGGCCTTTTAAACTCTTTCCCCCGCCCCCACTTTTATTGAATGCATACAATTCACTAGTTTATGTCGATTTGGTGTTTCTTTCATATTTGAGTTAAAGCTATTGTTAATACCGTCTATCTTACAGCATTCCTAGAGAAGGAAGATTGCATTAGATCATTCTTTGTTGTCCACCGTTAGTGCAGTTCCCTGAGTTTACCTTTTTTTGATACAGGGTCTCGCTTTGTAGTTCAGGCTGGCCCTGAGCTCACTATGTATCCCAGGCAAGCCTCGAACTCAGCAATCCTCCTGTCTCTGCCTCCCGAGTGCTGGGATTACAGGCGTGAGCCACCACGCCCGGTTGAGTTTACCTTTTAACTTGAGTTCTACTTAATGTTCCTCTTGTCTCCTTATTTCCAGTAAAAGCTTCATTTCGTTCCTTTTGTTCACAAGCAGCCAACCTTGCACCCACTCACTCAACAAGGACTCAAAGTTAATTTCCTTTGCTGCCAACAATGCATTGTTTTCTGTGAACCAGGGTTGTGTGATGGTTTCTTTTCTTTCTTTTTATTTTTAATGGCTTATTGCTAATGATTAATCTTTTATTCTCTCAACTACTTCTCTTTATCATTACCTACCTTACAGATCACATCTCTTTCTTTATGATCATACGTGCCCAACCGATATCTGAAGACAGTATGTATAATATGTATTTCTGCAAATTAAAGACCCCAGACCTGGCTCTTGTGGGGCAGGTTCCTACTCCAGACTTTTCAACATTCTGTTTCCAAACAGAAGTGTAGTGTGAACAAAGCCGAGACTGGAGGTTGAATTGAACTGAGCCAGTTCCAACACAGTGTCTCCTCTCTTCTCTAAAGCCCTGGTGTTCGACCTCTTCCCTTTTGTAGGGAATTCTTTTCAGATCTGTTGCTGTCTGCAAAGCCTTTTCTCCCTCCCCTGCAGTTCGGTTCTGCTTTATAAACATTCTTCTAATATTCAGCTTGTGTTGGGAAACCTCATTAAGTGTTTTAAAATCAGGTCCTATTCTTCAAAATTCAGTGATTCTACATCGCTTCATGTTTAGTGGCCTAACAAAACTAGCAGTAGTACTTTGGCTGATTTCTGACCCCCATAACATTAGTGCACCAAAAAAATAAGCAGAACAATAAAGCTTTTGTTTTCCTGCTACTAAGGGAGAACCTAAGTTCTTTAGTTGTATTGGGATTTTTTTTTTTACATATGGTCTGAAACAAAAGAACCATCAACCAGAGCGTGGGTGCTTTTTTTTTCATATACTAGTTTACCTTCTATAGTATCTTTAACTTTGCAAGAGAATTCACTTTATATGGATGAACCTTTGCAAAATACTTAAATTCCCATTGAAATGGTCCAATTGTATTGGTAGATCTAAGCCAGTAGAAATCAATAATTCTGTTTTATATCAGGGCATCCCAAAATGTTTGCATCCAATCATTACATTTAAAATTAGAAACTTACAAGTCTTTAACCTCTTTTTTATACCTATAATTAAGTAATATATTGATGATATTGTTTAAGCTTTTTGAAAGACATGGCAATTTATAGGGAACTTGCTGGCTTTCACTCACACCAGAGTAAGAATAAAACCAGGCCAAAGTGTACAAACTGCGCTTAAGATAGCCCAGAGGAAAGCGCAGTCAGTGCACAGACAACTGAGCCAGCTCCCGCTGCCTGCTGCCCCCACCCAGCACCGCCAGCTGTGCCGTTCCCACTCAGACCCTGGGCCTAGGTCACGGTGCCCTGATGTCATTTTCATCAGCGTGATAATGTGAGTCCTAGCCAGAAATTCATCATTCACTTTTCATCCTGAGAGTCAAATAAGCATTTGCTTGTTTGGGCAGAATTAACCAGAAACTGGCATTTCCTGTGTTTATTGTCAGTATAGCCAGATTATCATTGTTTCATCAAGACTGCTGAGTGATGACTTCTTATCAATGTTCTTATTTTTTAGTCTACTTGAAAAATTCAGTACACACGCAGTGGAATTAATTAGAATTTTATTTTCTATAATACATTAAAATCGGGTTTAGAGATCAGTTCTAGATGAAATATGACTGATGGAGAAAACTTCCTGTACTAAGGTGACCACATTATATTCCTACCATAGGTTTCCTGGTACATAGAAATTTCCCTAATGTGGAGTCACCTTTTGTTCTTGGTACCAGAAATTGAAATCAGGACCCAGAGCTTGCAAGGCAGGCACAATGCCATTGAGCTATACATCCCTGGCCCTAATTTATTGTCATTTTAATCTGTGTGATTAATCTATCTCCAAGGAATTGGACGTTTATGATTCTATGCATATATTTGAGTTGTTCATACATCTTTGTCTTGTTTGCTTAGAGACTATGGATTATTTTATTGTAGACTATTCATTAGCTTTCTGGCCTTATTACATATTTATATAAATGTATACATGTGTTTTATCACATGGTAGTGTTTTATTTTGAAAATGCTTTTCATACTAAAAATCTTTAAGGTTAATATTTTTACCGATATAATTAAATTTCCAAAATATTATTCAAGTAATTAGGCATTTCAAGATAAGGCAAATTACTATTTATTCAGCATAGTGAGCAGTTACTCTTTTACCACTTAGCATGATTAGACATAATTATTGATAATTTCTGCATTTGTAATCTGCTTTGTTTTCTAGAAATCTGTGTATCAATGCATCGTCATGGTCTTTTTTACATTTCTTGGTTGCTGCATTGGCTCCCAGCACAAGGTTGGTGTGTTTTGCCAAGATAAGCAGGAATGAAGTTACTAGTCACAATTAGCCCTGATTTGGAGGAATTTCTACAGCTCCTAAATTTGGGGGTGAGGCCAGTAATGCACGACTACATCTCACCAGAAAAGCAGGCTGTTCAGTCCAAGTCTAGTTGAGTGTTTAGGTTCAAAAAATATCACATGTAAAGAAATGGTCTGGCATTTGGACCATGGGCTGGATGGACAGCAGCACAGATCTGTGGACATGATGCAGAGGGGGTGATGGTAATGCCAGTTCCAGGTGGGCGTTTCTGGGACTTCTCCTCTATAGGATGTGAGGAGACCAGAGCAGGGTGCACGCAAGCCCCTGGAGAGCGGAGCCTTGGCTGAACAACACAGGCGATGACGAAGCCTGCCAGTGTGCCTGGCGGGGACCAGAGAAGCCTGTGGTGGGAGCAGACAGCAGCTTCTTCATACTCTGGCAGGAGCAGAAGGTCCGGGAGAGGAGGGTGTCCCGGGGAATCCCCCGCCCACTGCCCTCGGGTGCTGGGAGCCGAGGCTGGCTGACACAGGGGTGTGTGTCCTAGCATCTCAGATACACCCGAGCCGGGCCGAAGATGGCAGCTGTGTGTCCCATGAAGCTGCTGTGAATGTATCTTAGACAGATAATGTGCTGTACTCAAATCTGCTGTGGGTCTGGGATACATGAGACTGACGGTAGGAAGCATGGCTTGTTCATTTTGTTTTAACCGGTTTAGTTTAAACGTACTCTTGGGGCTTTACAGAAACCACTGAAGACTCAAGGA
Source organism: Thryonomys swinderianus (assembly GCA_004025085.1). Taxonomy (NCBI): domain Eukaryota; kingdom Metazoa; phylum Chordata; class Mammalia; order Rodentia; family Thryonomyidae; genus Thryonomys; species Thryonomys swinderianus. The sequence continues at coordinate 23,387 of PVIC010010491.1, forward strand.
TGGTGCTTCTCCTCCACTTTCTGTCCCTCCATTTTATCCTGACTTCTGGCCTTTTCTAGGTAGCGTACCTTCTGAAAGTAAAGTAATGTTCTCAATTTATGTTTTGTGTAGCAGGAAATGCACTAATAAAACTCAAGGATTTTTTTCAATAATGTAGGCATCTCTCAGTTAATAAACTTGGCAATATTTTACAAAGTAAAATGACCTTCAAGGACTCGGCCATGGTGGTCCTGCCATGTTGGGGCTTGAAGCAAGTTTCACTTAGGCTTGAGTTCAGGTTATCAAATGTACAAATTAGGAATAATGTCTACCCGATACTTCAGTGAGAGGATACACAGGTAGAGCAGAGAAAAACTGAGGGGGCTGATGGACATCATATAGGAAGTAGAAATCCCCCTTCCTTTGTTACAGAGTCTCCTGAGCTTGTGTTCATGCAGCACTTGCTCCATGCATTTTCAACTGTCCTCTATTGTGTCATTTACTCTTCCTCTTAATTAGTATCTACTGGAGATTGGGGATTCAAGACAAAGGGACTGCCTCGGGCAGCGGCTGCGTTAGTCCCCTGGGGAGAGAAAGCTGATCAGAGGGCAGTTGTGCTGGAGCAGTCACCCTAGGAGAATAGGGAGTAGAGGCCACTGAGAGCCACAAGCACTAGTTGCCAAGTAGAGCGAGGGTGTCACCGATACAGGTGAGGGCACCCTGTCCTGGGAGCCCCGTGGCCAGAGACCCTGTGAAAAGCTGGAGACACCAGGCTACGGAAGGTTCATGTCCTTGAGAGTGAGCAGAGCCCTGGGAGGGTTTGGAGTGGAAAGGACATGACTGGCTATAGAGTACATAGGTGGAGGGTGGGTGTGGCCAAGAGGCAGATGGATGGGTCACGGCATCTGTCCGGAGGACTGAAGAAACACAGCAGAGTCCCCAGTGACAGATGTGTCACAGGGCTCTGACTCTCCTTGGCCTTGAGACCTCAGGCAAGTAGCTTAACCTCTGAGCCTGGTTTTCTTTATCTGTAAAGCAGGGATAGTGATAGTACCAACTTCAGAAAGAGTCTGAGAGTGGGTAACAATGATGGTTATATGACTGTCCATAAATAGTAGTAATTATTATAATTCCAAATTCTAAGGTCCTCCACACTCCACTTATCTAGAAATAATTTCTTCTCCACTGGCTTTCAAAATCAGCGCTGTCCATCCACTGCGATTCTCTGTCCAGAGGAACAGCCAGCAACTCCACGTAAACCTCCATAGGCCAGGCATGAAGTATTCCCAAAAGTCTCCGTGTTGAGAAGTGGGGCTTTTGGAATTCAGTTGGGTCACAAGACACTGAGCCTGTGGGTAAAACAGTCCACTGAGTGTGTAGCGCGGTGGACTCAGGAGGTGCGGGAAGGGGTTGCTGGAGGCAGGCTTCACGGGTGTCTCCCTCTGGCTTGCTAGTGTTTCCTTCTCTCCCTTCCGCTCCCTGCTCTCCTTTTCTCTCTTCCTTTTCCTCCCTCTTCCTCCTTTCCCTTCTTTTCCCCTCCCTTTTCTCTCCTTCCTTCCCCTCCCCTCTCCTACTCCATCTCTTTCCATACCAGCTGCATGGACTCAGCAGATCTCCCGCCGTGGCTTCATCTAAGCTGTGTGCTCCTTGGAGCCAGATGACCACAGACTGAAACCCCTGGAACCGCCTTCCCTTTAAGTCGCAGGTGTCGAGTTTTTTTTCCCAGCAACAAAAGGTTCTAATACAGCCCCTTCCCTCCTGTCACATGTACTTCACCTCCAATTCCTGATCTACCCTCTGTACAAGCCTGGAAGGATTCACTTCTCTGCACGCCCACTGCAGCCATCCCGGCCTCCCTAGAGGATCGCTGAATACCGTCTCTTTCTGCCTCTCCACTCTCCACGTGAGAGCCAGAGTGGGGAGACTATTTCAACATGCAAAACCGATCCCACTGCCACCGTGTCCACAGCCATGGGCAGTTACGCGAATTCGACTTCCTTGTACCTGCGCCTGGGCAATCGCAGCATGAAAGCGTTCAGAAAGTGCGTACTGCCCAGCAAGGGCTACCTGAGTATTTGCTGCTATAACTGTTTATTTCTGTCACTATTTTGAATCATTTGCTGGGAAACATGCTTTGCTTTTATGACGTATTTAAACTTTTAAAAGAAGGTTTTAAAGAAAGGGGAACATCTGGGGGGAGCTCACGTGCCTGCCTCCAGCTCTGTGTGACAGTCCCAGCTGCCAGAGCGTTGTCAGGTTGTTGCTCTTCTCCCTTCTGGCTCCAGCCTCTACTGTCTTTGCAGTCTCACGTCAAAGTTACTTTCTTGGGAAGCTCTACCTTTGGCTCTTTAGACAGGGTACTTCATCATTAAGGCATTTATCCTTGTAATAGAGAACTAATAATCTCCTTTGAACAAGAAGATGTAGAGCAGTGCTGTTTCTAGTACTTTATGAGATCATAACTTCCGTTTGAGAACGAAGAGCACTAGGACTCTGTTGTGCTCAGAGGGAAACCCTGTGGAGTGAGATTTGCAGGTGAGATACATCCTAGCACAGTGGTCCCGAGCCTGTGCCGTGTGTGCGGCAGCTTGCACATGGGCCCGGCAGTGGAGCAGCAGATATGCAGGTTTAACTGCAGCGCTGGAGCTGGGTGATAAATAAATAAGTTGCAGTTGGAGCACCTGGTCTCCACAGAGTTCGCCCTCACTGTCCTGGAGGACTCTCTGGTGGAGGCCCAAGGTGCTCTGGCTGGAGAGAGAGATTTGGGAACTGAGGATCTCTAAAAGGCGATGCTGTAGGTGTGCTTATGTGGTACAAGCAGCATCCTTCCCATCGGTCCAGCCCAAGCCATCTTCTGTAAAGAAAATTTCAGTCTGTAGAAATTCTAGTCTACCTATTTTGTTCAAGTGAAATAGGTGTGTAACTTTACAGATGCCAATTTGAGCTCTAGGTAATTTTTAGGTTTTATTTGCCTTAAAAGAGAACACAAGTACTTTTTGACTATGGATGCTTTTCTTAGAGGCCTACAGGAAACCTGATAGGTCCAGAAATGTTTTATGTACTCCCAGAGATCTCCCTAGGTTTACAGGCATCACAGTGGGCGTGCCTCTTCCAGCACTCATCAATAGGCCCAAGGGCCAGGGCTCAGTATGAAGCAAATGTTCTTGGTTTTGTGTTAAAGAACATTAAGAAGGGTGAGACTCAACAGGGTACTTAGGCGTAGCCAGAAAAACAGAACCAGGTGTGCACACGTCTGGATGTGTATGTTGTATCTGTCTCTGTGTGTGTAGAGAAAGTAGAGGGAAGGGGAAGTGCAGGAGAGGGAAAAGAGAGGGAGAGACATGGTAGAGAATTGGCCCACATGCTTGTGGAGGTCCAAATCCAAAAGCAGCAGTGCAGAACAGCATCCTGGTGACCAGCGCAGAGCTGCTTTTGAGTGCAAAGGCCGTCTCTTGGCAGATGTCTCTGAGTCTAAGCATTTCAGTCTTTTCTTAAGGCTTCAGCTGATGAGGCCCACCCACAGTGTGCTGCTCTCAAGGCCGCTGATCTAAGTGTTGATTCCATCCCCCAAATAACTCTGTCAAATATCTAAAATGTTTTTTGACCAAATACGTAGATAACACGGCCAAGCCAAGTTAACATAAAATTACCCATCTCCTTCAGTAAGCTAGCCCTTGCCTCTGTCGTGAGCCTGCTCCAGAATGTTCTAGAGTGCTATAGTTCTGCAGAGCTGGCTTCTGTGTTAGGTTTGGGTTTAATCTGATCGTTTAGAGTTTAAGTGCCAAATGCCCGAAGCATCCAAAGTTTAGAGACCATAAAGAGCCAGAGGCCTTTGTTAAGGAACTTTGCTGTTGCTTTACACATGTGGAAATCATCATGGTTTCTTTGTTTTGTTTTATGGTTTACATTAGCATTCAGAACTGAAATGCGCACACTGATTCACAGAACTGGGTATTTCATGCTTCTTTTCCATTTTACAGATGAGGTGAGCAAGCAAAGGCTGGACAGCGTTAGTTTCTGCTTTGCATTACTGGGTCAGATGCCTGACACCCGCAGGGGAGGAGAGGAGAGGTTTATTTGGCTCATGGTTTCAGAGGTTTCAGTCCATGATCAAGACAGTAGCATCATGGTAGAAGAGTAAAGCTGCTCAATTCATGGCCCAGATGAAGAACACCAGAAAAGAAGGGACCGGGGACCCGATACAGTCCCTAAGGCCTCACCCCCATGTCCCACTCACACGTGCAGAAGTGTGCTTTCCTAATCCCCTAAGAGTCGCTCAAGCCAACGGAGTGGACAATGAGGATTAAGTGGCATGGGTTCCATGGAGGTGTGTATGTTGTGTAGTGACACTCCATAGCTAGTTTGAAACCAGGTCTTTTCAGTTTAAATCAACCCCTTCTCTACCCTTCCCTCTCCCCTAAACACTATTTCTAAAGAAAATACATTAAGAGTAAGAGAAACAGAATGTGTGAATGAACAAGAGGATGAATTCACCAAACTCCTACCTGAATCACAGTAGGAAATAAAAATATAAAGACATACGAGATATATGCCTTTCTTGGCCCTTGAAGAGTTGCTAGTATTTCAAGCTACCTGGAAGTTAAGACTTGAGTTTGTAGACCGTTCCTTTCTAGGTCTGCATTTTTAATGTCTATATATCTATAGAGGAATGAGTATTACAATTTTAAAGAAACCACCTCCTGTACTCCCCAGATCACTCTCCCACTGCCCCATAGCCTTTATTCTCGGTACCAAAAATTGAACCCAGGACCTTGCCCTTGGCAGGCAGGCAGGCACGGCACCACTGATCCAAGTCCCCGGTCCTGCCCCGTAACCTTTAAGAGAGTGTTTTCACAGTTGTCCAGTTTGCCAGCTTTGGTCTTGTGGTATGCCTCCTTCCAGCTTGTTTGGTTAGTTAGCTAATATGTTTTGCATTCAAGCAAAGAAGTTCAAAATACTGTCTCTGAGAGCCAGCAGGGGCGGAATGCTGTCCAAGTTACAAGTGGCAGGCTGGCTAAGTTCTTGGGTGATGATTGAACAAACCACCCACTAATTTTAGGCTGGAAGAGGTTAGATCACAAATTGAGTTTGCAATAGGAAATACTATCCTTCTAAGATATTCTGTAGACACCAGAGCTCCCTTCTGGCTCTCCGCTCTTGGCCATTTTGAAGGTTCATGTCCCTACTCATGATCATATTAATTGTGGCCAAGACTTTGTTTTGAAAGTTTCAAATTCTACCTTAGATTTTCCTGGTCTCAAAGGCAATGAAAGCATAGCTTGTCCTTCTTTCCTGTGACTAACGGAAGCAGGAAGCATTAAGTCTCAGGCAGCAGTCTTACGCCTCAGTGGACAAGCTTCATAACAGCACACAGAGTGACAGAATCTGCCCGAGTTTGTGATATCAAGCTTGTCTGTCAGGTAGTGAGTTGTAGGATTCCCAAATGGTTATTAACTGCCCCCACCTGGATCCAAATTTCAACCTTTCAGTCAGTTTTCTCTGTCTCAGATAGTCTTCTCTGCTCCTGTTCTCGTGGAAGAAGTCTTTCACAGGGAACATGCAGATGGCTTTGTTAGTCCCAATTTTGGTGCTTTTTCAAACTTCAAGAGCTATAACCAGACCATTAAAAAAAAGAAAACATATCTTGTCAAATGATTGATTTCCCAAAAACAATACCAAAGGACAATTAATTTTTGCCTTGAATATGGAGATGTGTATATCTAATGCATTATAGTTTAGGATTTCTCCCTGGGTTTTCTCATCGTATTTTTATAGCAAATCTGTAGAACTGTGTCACTGCTGCTTCACAAAACAAATGAAAACAGGAAAGTCATTCTCCTGAGGAGCTCTGGACAACAGGTTTTCAGCAATTGCCATTTTTAGTCACCTAAGTTGACTCAGGAATTTTGCTGGCTATTTTGCATATATCTGCTAATCTTTCTTAATTGTAATAAGCTATGAAGCCAATGGTTAAGGATCTCAATAGGGAAGGTAAGTTTCTGGAAGTTAATCTACCCAAGAGGTCGCTGCTCACAAGTGGTCCCCATCTAGTCCAAAGCCCATGTTTTTCCTACTCTTCAAGTTGTGCCTCAGGATAGTGCCCAGGTTAATATTCAGTTCCATGGCTGAACACGTCCATATTTAATTTTTAGTCCATTGGAGCATTTGAGTGGGGAATAGGTCAGAGCGGATGTGCATTGACTTCTTAAACCCATATTCCCTGTTTGCTGACTTTAAGAATGAAATGGTGTAAATCCCCGCACTCGCCTGTTATGGTCTTTGGGATGTTTAGATCAGGAAGAAAGCATAGTATGAAGAAATTAAGGTATTTAAATTCAACAGGTAATGCACGGAGCACCAGCATTTGCTAGGCATCGTGATGAGTACTATTTAAGATGATCATATGTACTATTTAAGATGATTTTTATAACATCCCCGTAACCTTTAGTTACTGCTCATTTACAAATGAGGAAGCTGTGCCTCAAAAGAGTGAGTTATTGTGTAATGACTAACACAGGTAATGAATAAAGCTTGTTCCAAACTGGGTGTTTTTAAGTGCCTGTCCATGTCTCCAATGATGCTGATGTTCATTGCCCCCAGTATGCTCTGTTGCTCCTGGGGCCACCAACAGCCACTCACACACCATCCTGGTGAGTTTCAGGTAACTTAGAGATCAACACAAAGCGTTTCCTGAACTGTGCCTGGAATGATCTACAGGAAGTCATGCACTTAAAGAAAGTATTATATTATTCAGTCATTAGCATCGCATGGAGTAACTTCTGCTTTTCAGAATTAATTTTACAAAGGTGATGGGATTATCTGTCAGGCATTACTGAGAAACAAATATAAGAGATGGATATGCATAGTTCAAATAAGGACAGTTCATTACATCTGTTCTAGGTACTTAAGGAGTGTGGAGGGAATTGGACATAGTAATTGTGTTGTTGTATCTGAAGGTTTTCAGAAACTTGTTTTTCTTTGTTTTGCCTGAGCCTATAATTACAAACGCACTTTCCCAGGGCAATTAGTTCCCAGTTTAAAATAGACTGTTTCATTAAAAGTAACTCCAGAATGAGACAAGTGAGGACCCAAGCTGTGGCCTTGAACAATAGTGATTCCTCTTCACATGCAGTTTGACCATGTGCCCACAGGCTGGTGAGTCAAAGCCTTCACCCTCAACTGCAGGAAAAGAGGTTCAGTTACATTGCTTTTAAGGTCCCTTCTGGATTTGGCATTCTCCCATTCTCTGGAATATTCACCAGATTGAAGTTCGAAAATTGATTCGGCTTTCACACTGAGAGGAAAGAATACCCACAGTTGAATAAAAGATTAGAAGCTGTGGAGAGGAAATAGTTGTCTTGAGTGAGTTCTTTTATTGGAAATCAACCTTGTACTACTGGACCGGAAATTAAGTTCTTACCCAGGTCATTAATCATTGTGCTGATTTGAGAATTGGCAGTGGAGAAAGGTGGCTGTAGTTAAGGAGGAAGGAAGGAGTGGGCAGACAGAACTCTCCTAAAGCTCCTGGTCTGAGTGGGCATTCATTGGCAAAGATAGGGTAGTATCAACCACCCCCTCTAGGGCAGGTGTCCATGATATTTTTGTCAACACTCCTCTGATAATATTCCCACACATCTCCTCCCCAAACCTGTTCCCCACTTTTACAAAGAAGAGGGAAAGAGTAAGAATCACAGGGTTTTCCCTGAACAAGACAGAAAAGTTATGGGCTAAAGTTATGGAAAGTGACTAAATTGGGTTGGAAATTGAAGTGTTTGGTTCAGTTGCTGTTTGGTGGGTTTTTCTTTCTTCAGACATCTGTCCTTTTGCTGACTGTGATTTCAGTGTTCTGAATGGCTCAGTGTGCAATATGGCCCTGGTGTCCCCGGTGAATCCTTGTGGTCACTCTCGCAGACCGGCCTGGGAGGTGATGACTTTCATGTTGAAGTAGGACAAGAAGAGCCTTTGCTCTTCTCTCTACAGGTCTGGCCTGAGTGCAGATCTGAGGTTGCTCTCTAACCAGTCGCAGCACCTCCTGCTCCATTGTTGATGCCAACAGTGAGCGCCTAGAGATTATTTCCAGAATTAGGAAGGAAAAAACATCAAAGCATAAATGTCATTGTCAGCCCAGGAACTACATTTAGAGCAGCTAATGATGAGAGGATCAAACTTCTGGCCAAGAACCATCTTTTCACAGGAAATCACATGGAGCTGCAGTACTGGGGATACTCAAGAGTTAAAAAGGACACCCTAAGTCTCCTCTTCATTGACATTGTATACCTAGCTCCAGTGGTGATGCATGTAGAAGTCTTGAAGTTTTCAGTTGGAATTCTAGGTTGTAAGGATACCTGGAGAGGTTTTGACCTTTCCAGTTGGCATTCTGCCCTTGAAACCTGTGTCTGCTGTCAAAAGAATTCTCCTGGTCAGACTGTAATCTGCTGTGTGCTGCTACCTGCAGCACAGGCAGGAGCCATCCTGAGCTCTTCCTCCCACTCTTCCCAGCATTCCATTCACCTGGCTCTCCTCTGCCTTTCTGCTCCCTGCTCAGTCTTCTGTGGTTCATCCCCATTGTGGTGGCTGAAGATGTGGGGTTTTTTTAATAAAATAGAGTATTACTGTGCCATAAAGAATGACAAGATTCATTCATTTATGTGCAAATGGATACACGTGGAGGATGCACTAATAAGTCAAATAAATAGATCACAGATATGCAAAGAGTATGTATATAGGGGGTGGGGAGGGGATGGGTGGGTAGGGATGTGGTAAAAATGAGGATTGACCTGTGTCAGATATTGGTACAAATTCCCCAAAGTTGTGTGTGATTTTGAGCTGTGTATATAATGTACCAATAAAGAATTCAATTAAAAAAAAGAATCAGGCAGTTTGTCTGTCTCTCTCCCCTTCCTTTCTTCCTTCCCTCTTTTGCTCTCTCTCCCTTCTTCCACCATCCTCTTTATATTTCCCTCTCTCCTCTTCTTTATCTCCCCAGCAGACCGAGCCATCTCTTATAGCTCCACTTCACTCTTTAATCTTGACTTCTCCCATTTCAAAATTCAGCAGTATTCCAAATACATTTCTACTTTCTTGTTTCGTCATTGCAGCCTTCGTTCCTCTAAAGAAAAACCTTCCTCGCCTAATCGGGACACTCCTCTGCTGTGACTGTTTCTGTCACCGTCATTGCAGTTCATGTCAGAAGCCTAGGTGCTGATCACTGAGACAGTCGCTTCATTCTGCCGGTGTTTTAGCACAGCCTGAAGAGGCTTCCAGGACACTCCTGAGAGTCCCCTAGGAGCTCAGAAATGATGGGTTCTGTCCGTGAAGCCCTAAGTGTGTGAAACACAGTACCAGATGCCATTTGGTCCCTGAGCACCTACCAGCAGGACCTGTGCTGTGTGCAGGATGGGAACAGGAAAGACTCTCCCTCTTCCTCTTCAGGGAATTACAGGACCGAGGCCTCCAGGGCAGCTGGGTGAACAGGGATGAGTCTGGGCTGCCTGGAGGCAGCTCCCTGAGGAATCTAGTCTCTCATTTCTCTGTCTTTCCGGTGTGGTGGAACTTGCTTCTGATTTGACAGATAGTAAGAGATTCACTTTATTTAATATAGGTCTCACTATTACTTGGTCTTAAACATCCAGTAGAAAAGTTTAAGGAAAATTGTTTTTGCTCATTATTAATTATAGACCAAGCCATTGTTAGGTGTACTTGCTTTTCCTCAAAGTACACTTACATAAAATAAAAAGAAAGGGAGATGTATCTGGAACTGCTTAGGATGTCTGCCCTGCTCTGCCCTGCCCTGCCCTGCCCTGCAGGATCAACTACTGGGATTATTGCAGATATCTGCCCCCTGCAGGATTCTAAACTACAAGGATTACTGCCCTAGGATTATTGGTTTTAAAATTTACTCGGATTTAAGGATCTCTGCCCTGCCCTACAGATCTTCAACTACAGGGATTATTGTGGATAACTGCCCTGTCTTATGCATGCTATGACTTTGGGTGTGAAGGCTTGGTACCAAATAAAAGTGCGGGGAGCTCAGGGCATTGGCCGCTTGTGTGGTGTTTGGCCTTTTGCTGCCTCTGCTCAGAGTAGCAAGAGTGAGACCAGGCTCTGCCCTTTCCTCAAGGTTCTGATTTTGCTGTTTGGTGGTTGTTAATCCTTCTGCTGTAGGATTCATGAGGAACTGGAGCTTGCCCTGAGGGTTCTGTCCTTCCCGCGCACGTGAGTACCTGTGCTTGGGCAGCCTCACTTCCTTTTTTCTCCTCACGCCTTTGCTCCACCCCACCTTCCGCAGGTCCTGGAGCCGAGCCCACCTCCAGGCACCCCCGATCCCCAGTCCCTTCTCAGCTCCCGCTGTGCCTTCGCGACCGGCCCCTTCTGTGTTTATGACAGAGGTTCCCAGATTGTGGGGCCAGGGTGTGCGGGACAAGTGTCCGTCCCGCACTCCTGAGCCGCAGGGGGTGGGGCCTGGCAGTCTCTCACGCGCCTTCCTGCGGATCCCAAGGCACCGGCACTCGAGAGCCACTAGTTCATGCAGCACCTTTAGAATTCAGCTATGCTGTACATTATTTTCTTATTTCAAATATTAATAGTTTGCCTCCCCAGTAAGATCATAAATTCACTGTTTTGCCCACGTTCATGTTTCTAACAGTGTTAAATATTTAATATGCACTAGGATCAATTGTTGAAAGCCATTTGAATCAATTTTCAGCTCCTTTCATATGACTAGTAATTTCGTCTTGCTGTGCTTAGGATCCCAGGGTACATGTAGAGACTTGTTAAACTCGTTGGGGCCTCTGAAGGCAGCTCAGAAGATCTTGCTGGAAGAAAGAACAGTTTTACATAGAAAGGAGCATATCTCCACATCACTCTTAATGATAGTTTCAAGAATAAGAAAGAATGGATTTTTTTGTGAGCTCCAGCACTTAAGTTATAAGATTAAGATTTAGTTCTGTTGGGGGCTGGAGATTTAGCTCAGTGGTTCCAGTGCCTGCCTCGCAAGTGTAAGGTCCTGAGTTCGATCCCAGTAACCACATACAATGCTGGGCGTGGTGACTCATGCCCACCAGCAATCAATACCACATACCACAGTGCCGGGCGTGGTGGCTCATGCCTGTAATCCCAGTACTCGGGAGGCAGAGGCAGGAGGATTGCTGAGTTCGAGGCTTGCCTGGGCTACATAGTGAGCTCAGAGCCAGCCTGGACTACAAAGCGAGACCCTGTCTCAAAAAAAAAAAAAAAAAAAGGCTTAGTTCCGTTAGAAGGACCTATGCAACCATAGGTCCTATATGGAACTTTAACCAAGTGCTAGAAATGTAATTGTCTCAAGAAAGAACATTTTAATTTGTTCATGAAACTCAGTGCTTGGTCTGTAAGACCTACTCTAAATGTTCCCCTTTTTTTTTCTATTTTCTTTCTTCCCTTTCTCTTTCTTGATACATTAAATAAATGTTTAAAAGATACCAGTATTATTTTATTTCATTCAGCGCTATTTGAAGGGCCACTCCCCTTTCATGATGGAGTGTCCCTCTGTGGTCCCAAGACCAGGTAACAGGTTGACACCCACATGGCCCCTCATCTGGCCCACTGTGGACATTTCTTTGGAACTTGTATGTAAGAGTGAAATTGCTGGGTGTTACAAATATGAAGAGTTAATTTAACCAAATGGTGCCAGATCGCTGTCCAGAGTGGCCGCCAGCCACCTGCATGCAGTCTAAAAGGGTTCTGTACCCGTCAGTCTCAGTGAATATGAAATAATACTCTTAATTTACATTTATTGGATTACTAGGGCCTTCTTCGAGTGCTTGCCAGTCCTTAGGATAGCCTTTTCAGTAAACGTCTGGTCCATTCCCTGCCCATTTTTGCATCGTTGGTGTGTGTTTGTTGATGATCTGCAGTATTTTACTGAATGTCCCCAATATGATCTCTTTTCGGTTTGGGGCTTTCTAAACATCTTCTGTTTTGTCATCTGCCTATCAATTTCTTTCATAGAACCCTTCCTCAAACAAAAATCCCTAGTTTTACATAATCTTTGTTTTGCCTCTGTTTCTGCTTATGAAGTCCATTTTAATTTTTCTCCATAGAGTGAGTTCTTTCCAATGGGTCGTGATGATAGTGTAATTAGGTAATGAAGTTGTTTCCTTTCATCTAACCCTAATTTCATTTATCCCACAAAAATGCTTGTGAGAGGTGAGTTGGCCAGAGGCCTAGAAGAGTAAACTTCTCCCAGTGACTAACTTAATAAACCTATAGAAAAGATATCGGTGTGGGTGCTGTGACTTGGCATTGTTTGTCCACTACAGAGCACCAGCCACATAAATTCATGCATCACACCACCATCTAGCGATTCAGTTTACCAACCTGATCATCTCAGAACTATGAATTGTTGGTGCTGCATACAAAATCAACATGCCATCCTAAACATTCATGTCTTTAAAATTAGGCTTGGAAAATTTCTCACCTGCATGTAAATAAACAAGACAGAAACAGAAGGATGTCTAAGTTTTTTCCTGCCCCTTGACCTATCCCTAAGTACCCTAAACTATCTTAGTACTGTATTTGTGTGCTGCCCTAAACAGAATAATAAATAAATGGACTTTGAAGTTGTTATATTATTTTGGCTAGTAGTTAAAACAAGGAGGAACATATTATTCAAATTATGTTTAATTACCCTATTGATTGAATCCTGGTATGAAAAATATTATTAATTATGTTACTGTTTATCAAGACATACTGCCCTTCACTGAGCATGGTAGGTGCATGGTCTGACTTGATCCTGGCAGCATCGCTACGAAGTAGTTTTAACACCATTCCCTTCAGTTCACTGTTAATACTGTCTCCTATTGGTGTGCACTAAATCCACTTAACATCTCAGGAAATAAGATGTATTATATCTATACAAAATCTTTGAATACCACGTTATGCATTTCAAACTCTGGACTCAGACTCAGGTGTTTAATATCCAGTCATATGCTATATGTTTTATAGTAAAATTGAAACTAAAACTAATTCATTAGCTTTTTGGTCAGCTCTTCCTTGTGACACACATTAGCTGGCCTCCAGTTTTAGTATTGCAATTTCTGTTTATACAGTACCTGTTTTCTTGGTTATTAACTTGGTATCATGAATTTTTATTTTATGCTTAGAACAATTTTGTGTAAGAGATTTTCCATTTATAATCTTTTGTTTGCAAAGCTAAATATTTTATTTCATTACTTGCTCTGTAATCAGACATTAGTACAGTACTAAGCCTCTGAGGAAACAATAAATATCAACATGAGAATACTCTACTAACTGTGTGACAATTCCATGTCTTTTTTACTGGGTAGATTGTTAGGGACAACTTCTAAAGAAATAGAATTTTAAAACCACAAAATGCAAAGTCGATCCTCTTAGTACCATGTCAGAAATCATTGCTGCTGACTTAGTCGCTGTTGATCTTCTAAAATTTCTCCCAGCAACTTCATCAAAGGCCCGATCTCACATTGGAGAGGAGTATTTTTTTGGAGTATATCTCTGTCCCTGACTAAGACACCCCCTCTACAAGTACTTTTTTCTCCCTGGCCTTGTTTATCCCATCAGACATTCCTGCCAGAAGCAGCTCTGTTTACATAACTGCCCTGGTTGGACGGAACATTTTACAGAGCGCCGTCCTACACGCGGACCGCAGCCTGTTTAACATGGAATAGGGTCAAAACCTGAAAGGCGCTGAGATTGCTCAGTGAGCTTGATCTGTGCTGAATAAAAGTAAAGCATGTGGAGGAAAACGAAGTGCTGCGGCAAGAGCAGAAGCATTTCATCAGCACCAACTAAAGAAAACAAGAGAGTAGCTCTGTTTTGAGGGGATAGATGGGAAAACCATTTGCTAGTTTGGGAGTAAGGGCCAAGGTATGCATTCGTTGTTGGAAAGCGTGCTCATTCATTAAGCACTTTAACAAAAATGAAGCTGTGACTGACGGGCCACTTTTGCTTCTCCGTATAAATACATACATGAGCACGGGGGAAGGACTCTCTCTAATGTAGGATCTTTTCATTTTATGGCAGTGCCCGTAGCTTCCATAGCTTAACCAGCGCCTAGCAGTCATAGGGCTCTAATATCACTGAGGTCACCACTGCATAAGTTTAAGTTGGAGGCATTTTTATTGGAATTGCTCTTCAGCTGAGTGGAAGGTTTAGTAAGCAGCTTGTCCTAAAAGAGATTACACTTAGTGTTTCCCAGTCTTCTGTCTTTCTCAGAACCAGAGTCCAGCCAAGTGGCAGGGAGCCACTCTAGGCATCTCCTGGGTTTCTTCCTTTTCTTCCCATCCAAGTCACTACCTGTGATGCCATTCCTTTATCTCTGTCACATTTTTTAAATCTGTCACTTTTTTTTTTTTTTTTGGTGTCTCATATCCTGGAGGAATATTCCCAGGATTAATATAAGGAACTAACTCTAGGCTTCTTCTATCCAGCGTGAAAAATCAGAAAAATAGCATAATTAGTCTCCTTTTCATTGATAATGAATATATCCTCAATCCACACTTGACCCCTCACTGATAAATACATTTAGTAGTCCTGCTATGTGCCACTTATTATGTTAAACTCTTTTTATGTGTTTAATCATCCTAGTAAGCCTAACATTGGTTTTCGTTTTGGTTTTGACATGGTTTACCTATGTTATAGAACTAGGAGGCAAACAGGGCTGTAGAAAACTATGATTTAGCTGGTGTTGCTTGGTAAAAGAAAAAGCCAGGATTTGGACTTGCCAAGATGAAGAGGCAAAATTTTTGATGACAGTTAAAAGCTAACACCCTTATGCAGAGCGACAGGAGCAGATCTGACTTGGGGCAGCCTCCCTTAATCCTGTTCTTGTATCAAATGAAAGATTTTAAGGAATAGCCTTGCTTTGTCTGTTGTCCATCTGTCTGTCTGTAGATGAGTTTTAGGGTCATAGCCACACTGAGAGGAAGACACAGAGCTCGCCCTTATCCTCCCTTCCCCCACGTGTGTGTAGACCCCCCCAATTGTTATTCTCATGCACTAGAGTGGTACAATAATTAGCACACATGGGCACATCGTTATTACCCAAAGCCTGAAGTTCTCATTAGGGCTCATTCTGGGGGAGGTATATCCTGTGGGTTTGGACAAATAGCTAATGGTGTGTATCTGCCATTATAGTTTCCTGCAAATTATTTTCAATACCCTTAAAAATAAAAAAAAAATCTCTTGTGTTCCTATTCATTCCTCCCCCTCCCCTGTCACTCCCTATCTCTACTCATTATTTTACTGTCTCCGTAGGTATGTCGGAATCATACAATGTATAACTTTTTTCAGACTGGCATCTCTCACATAGTAATATGCATGTAAGTTCCTCAGTGTCTTTTCATAGCTCATTTGAATTTGAACCTTTCCAGCAATGCAATACAGTACCTATGTGGTACATTTTTATTTTGTCTTCACTAGGTTTCAGTGCACTGTCTTTCCACCCTTCCTCCCCTTTTGACAGTTCAGTATCTGCTCTGCCCCACATTTTGAAGGAATCTTTAACATTTCTTTACATGGAGTTTAATTACTTTGGTTTTGGCACAAAGGTTAAAAACTAAATCTCTTATAATCAAGGCACTTTTTCCCCCCTAATGAAAACCACAGCTTGAGCAGCTGCTTGTATTATTGTCTGTCCTCTGTGGTCCCACTGGTGTGTGGGAGTTTACTGTTAGGCTGTGGAAAAGGGAGCGAAGAAAAAGCCAAGAACAGGGTCATGTTTCAATAGAGAAATAATGGTGGAATGCAAAAATCCTTGAGTGTGGGCCTCACCCTCCCAACTCTTCGGACGTGCCATTTGGCTTTCTTTTTCCTTTTTAAAAGCTTCTGTAAGCATGGGAGGAGAGAAGCATATATCATACGAAATATCGAACCATTGTTTCAGAAACTGCTAGACTTCAACTTGTACTGCACAGGATGTCTTCACTTCTGCCTATCAGTATAAAATGACAGTACAGTTGAAAGCCTGTGTCGGTCCACCCATATTTTGTCCATCTCCATCAGAGTGCTGTTCCTTTCCTTTGTCTTAGTTGACATTGTATCTGTGCCTAGCGTCTTCTTCTTGTGTCAATTTCTGTGTTGCTTACTTTTTTTGATGCATCTGTTCCCATATCTTCCTCTGTCCCCATGTTCGCTATCTCGCTCTCTGTATTTTATTCACTTTCATTTTCCCCTTCAGTTTTCATTATAAACAACTTAAAATCCAGCAAGTAAGAATTAAGTTTTATTTTTGATGCTCTAAAATTTTTATGTAGATAATTTATATTTTTCCAGAAAGAATCTACCTCAAATAAAATACTTTTTTACATACTGGAACTTTGATTGTTTTTCCTTTCAGTGTTGATTTTTGGTCCTTAATAGAAGCAGCTGCTCTCTCCTATCCACCAGCCACAGAGCCAGACAATACAAAAGGGCGTCTGGGCTCTGATTACACAGAGAGGGGTGATCCCCAGTGACACCCCGGACTTCCTACATTTCAGTTGTCTAATGTCACACTTAAATGAAAGTACCAGTTCCCAGGGTCACTCCAGGGATCAAATGAAACAATCTGAATAGATCTTCAAATTGAAAGAATTCATTTTTGGGCCAGAGGGTTAGCTCAGTGGTTCCAGCACCTGCCTCACAAGCACAAGGTCCTGAGTTTGATCCCCGGTGACAACATACAATGCTGGGCGTGGAGACTCACGCCCACCAGCAATCAATACCACATACCACAGTGCCAGGCGTGGTGGCTCACGTCTGTCATCCCAGCACTCGGGAGGCAGAGACAGGAGGATTGCTGAGTTCGAGGCTTGCCTGGGCTCCATAGTGAGTTCAGAGCCAGCCTGAACTACAAAGCGAGACCCTGTCTCAAAAAAAAAAAAAAAAAAGAAAATTCATTTTATATACAAAAAGTAAGTGACCCTTCACCCTATTGACTTTTTTATATTCTCCCAGTGATAGGAAAAGCGTAGCCAGAACCTCGTTCTGATGACCTCATCCTAGGAGGTGGTGGCGGTGTTTTGGAGCAGAATAGTAGGTGGATTGGGGTCAGTACATGGGTTATAATTCTGAATTTGCCATCGGCTTGTTCTCACCAAGGCAAATCCCTTAATCCCTGTGGGTTTCAGTTCCCTTGCCAGTAAAACCTCTACTATTCCCCACCCGTCTCCGTGGAGTACTGAACGGGGAAATGTGTGTGAGAAAACAGACTGACTAAAGAGGCACCCTGACATGACGCTGGTCTCCAGGGTCAACCTCACTCTTATCTAGTTTGTCCTTCCAAATATAACGGAGTCTCTTGAGAACCTGGTCATTTGGTCTGTGATTTGTTTTTCTGATTCTTTGTCAGTGCTGGCATTCGAAACATTTTGGTTTTCAGAGTCAGTCAGGATCCATCACCTTTTCTTAGCATTTTTGAAAATGGAATTCAGTTAGCAAGCAAGGGATAGTAGGAGGTGGGATATGCATATGCTAACAGTATGGGTCTTACATCAACTCACTTATAATGCTTATGAGAAAAGCTGTAAACAGAAGTCATCTACTGCTGCTCCATGGTTTCAGATTAAGGGAGAGGTAATATTCCTGGAGTGTACACATCAGCTGTATCAGTGATGTGATAAGCTGTGTCAGTTATACACCTGGGATGTTTTAAAAAGAGTAGGTGATAAGTGAATTGAATTTGGAAGATAAACTGGCCAAACAAAGACATAGAGGAAAGGTATTCCATGTGGTGAATTCAGTAGGAGAGGCCTAGTCTACTCTGGATGATTCTAGACAGTCCCAGCGAAAGATAGACAGGAGAGCTAGGTCAAGATCAGTGTACTCTGTTGGCTTCCTTCCTTGGAAGATCACCCAGAGCCAGCTGCGTCTCTCCTTCTCACAGTCATGGTATTTATATAATTTTCCCCTTCCAGTAATAAATCCTTCCCCTTTTCCCTCCAGGCCAATGGTGGTGACGTGTTCTTCTTTGATTCTCACTCCGGAATTATCACTGTGGTTCCCCCACAGCCCACCCAAACCACTGCCATAGTCTCGCTGTAAATAAATCCTGTGTAAATTATTGTCATTTAAAATATAATTCAATTTTAATTTTCAGCAGTGGTATAAAGGATGGTTTCTTGGGATAAAAGTCTAAATGCAAAGTGACCAGCTGGGAAACTGGTGAAAGTAAGAGATAACATGGATGGGAATATGCCGCCTAAGTGGGATAGAAAGGGACTGATTGACAGAGGAAAAGGAACTGAGTGAAATTGACACTGGGTGGATGTGAAATGAAGGAACAAATCAAGGATGGCGTTTTATAACTTGGGTTGCTGCTTGATTCAGAATACAAAAAGATAGTTGGGCCGGAGATTTAGCTCAGTGGTTCCAGCGCCTGCCTCACAAGCACAAGGTCCCTGATTCAATCCCTGGTAACCGCATACAACAATACTTGGCATGGTGACTCACACCCACCAGCAACCAGTACCACATACCACAAGGCTGGTTGAGGTGGCTCACGCCTGTAATCCCAGCACTCAGAAGGCAGAGGCAGGAGGATTGCTGAGTTCGAGGCTTACCTGGGCTCCATAGTGAGCTCAGGGTGAGCCTCAACTATAAAATGAGACCCTGTCTCAAAAAAAATAAATAAAAATAAAAATATAGACATAGTAGCACATGCCTATAATCCCAGTGCTCTAGAAGGTTTAGGCAGAGGATCACTGTTTCTAGCCCAGCATGGACAACTTAATAACCAAGTATTTATTTAAATAAATAGAAAAGGGTTAGGGAAGTTGCTTCATATGAAGGCCCTTTACATAACCCTACTAGCAAAAACAAACAAACAAAAAAAGACGAGGGAAAAGTTGATGTTTGCATATGTTGATTTTTAGATCTTGGTGAGAGAGCTAGACATTGGACAGACCAATGTGTAATTCTGGACCAATCAGACTGGTTAATATGTTGTTTGGTTGGTGGTCCTTGAAGTCAAGATTATAGAAGAAAGCTGAGAAAATGAGAAAAGCAGAATAAAAGGAAGCTGATCATGTGAATTTAGAGTATCACTAAGAGAATCTCTAAGTTTGCACAGAGAAAAGGGCACAAACAAAGGCAACGAAGGAAGAGTAAGTTTTGCTTGCACAGATAGTGGGGAAATGTTTGCCTAGGCCGAGGGGAACCTCATCATGGAAGCACTTAAAAATCCGGCAGAGGAGCCCAGACGGTGCTGGAGATTAAAGGCCTGTTATGTGTGTTGCTTCACTTATTCCACAAGTGTTTATGGAGCCCTCGGGTTCCTGAGTGGCAGAGGTTTTAGGTTGTATTTTAAGGTCAATGATGGGCTGATGAAAGAGCAGGAATGGAAACAGGTTTCAAATCTGTGAAACACACTGATGGTAATAAAAAAAGAAACAAAACAAAACACGGAAACAAAGCTTTTATATTTAGGGGGTGAGGGTTGTGGGATGGGTAGGGGAATGGGAAAAATGAGAATTAAATCGTGTCATATGCTGGTACAAATTCCCAATATTGGGTATATCGTGTATATACAATGCACCAATAAAGATCTTTTTTAAATGAATAGCAAATCCAGCATAGTTGCAGTGAGCAGTGAGGGCAAAGAGACTTCAAGGAAAGAAAGGAGATGATGTAGTAGAGAGATGAGGCAAGAGCAAGATGAAGGTGATGCCAAGAGTTCCGCTGTGACATGTTAGCAACCGCATTGAAATATAAGGCCTTTTAAGATTCCATTATGTGTACAATAAATTTCCCCCAGAAAATTTCCAGTTGTTCTGTAGAAACAACTGACAAGTTATATGCAATGAAAGAAAGTTCCCATTTTCAGAAGTTAGGGAAAACATTTGCAGGCTGTGAAATAGCTTGGCCGATTCGAACACATATCCTGGAATGAGTCAGTTCTGAAGCCAGGTGATACCAAGGGTGGATCGAACAGGTAGATTCCAGTCTCTTGTGTACAGTGAGCAAAGAAATGGAAATGTACATCCAATGGGAAATGAAAAGCAGATACTTTTATTGAAAACCATGGAAAGATG
>PVIC010010492.1:0-43057 GCA_004025085.1 Thryonomys swinderianus
CTAGCTACCCAGGGCATCCCCTTGAAAATTACCTTTCCAGTTTCCACCTCAAGGTCTCCACATCTGCCTAAATAAATAAATGAAACTGACATCTAGGGTCCAGTGGTGTTTGCTTCGGGATGAGCACTGGAACCACAGGCACAGCTGCGCGGCAGACTAGGGAGGGAATGCCCGATTACTGGCCCGCGCGCCCCCGCGGGCAGCCACCTGCCACTCATGGTCCTGGAAGCGCGCAGGGGGCGGGGTGCCGCTGCCATGGAGACTCGGTCCCGCCCCGCGCAGGTCCCACCCCGCGCGCCGATTGGCCGCCCTTTGCTCCCTGACCCCGCCGCCGGGCCGCGCTTCCTGCCGGGCGCTGAGCGCCGCCGCCCCCGCCCGCTCGCGCCGGTCCCCGCGCCCAGTCCCCGGCGGTCCCCGCGCCTCAGGCCCGCGGGAGGATGCGGCGGCGCTCGCGCGTGCTGCTGTGCTTTGCACTGCTCTGGGTGCTGGGCATCGCCTACTACATGTACTCGGGGGGCGGCTCCGCGCTGGCTGCGGGCGGCGGCAGGAAGGTGAGTGTGCCCGGGTCTCTAGTCTCCTCTGGTCCGGGTCCCCGACTCCCGGCCACCCTGCAGGCGCACAGCCCGGGCTGGGTCCTCCACCGGGGCGCCTCTCGGAGCGTGCCCCGCGGCCGAGTCGGGAGGGTGCGAGCTCACAAAAGGGAGCGCGAGCGGGCACGGTGTGGACTCAGAGCCCGCCGACCCTCCTGGCCGGGCCACCTGGGGCCGCGGGATCTGGATCTTCCCCCGAAGCCCAGCCCGAAGAGCGGCCGGACCCGTACCCACTGCCAGACGTGGCCTCTCGCGCCCGCCTTCTCGGCCTCCTTCCCTCGCGCGGCGTCGGCCTCACGGGGCGTGTTTCTCGCGGGCGCTGAGGGCTGGTGACGAGGCGGTGGGGACCCAGGGACTACGCTGCGGTCCCGCGTCCCGGTCTCCGGAGCGCTGGAGGAACCCAGAGCTGCGTTCTGCGTCTGGAGCTCGCGCAGCGCACTTGAGCCCAAGGGTTTTGTGATATGCCCCGGCCCGTTGGCTCTGAAAGCAGCGTTGTCTTTTTCAAAGTTCTGTAACCCTGATGATTGTAACCTTTAACACACCACAGACCCCCGGCGGGGTGGGAATAAGCAATTCTGAAGGGGACCGACTGGGGGAATAGACTTAAGTGGAGGGGAGTGTCTGTCTGGGCCGCGGGGAGGTTCCCTCACTCCCTCGCCTTATTCATTTCTAGCTGCAAGTATAGAGAGAGAGAAGTAGGTGGAGGTGGCTCATTTGGCTCTTCGTGAATTTCCTGGCTTCTATTTTATTTAGAGTGGCATAAACGGAAACAGTGCCTCCGTTTGCTGAATGGCTTGGTTTGCCGTAAGTCGTTTTAAAATTGCACGCATGTGGATCCCCAGCTTATTCTGAGTCCAGAGCACGCGGCCGTGGGAGCGGTTCGGTGGGCTGATCTTTAGGAACGATCACTACTTAACACTACTTACGCCGGAATACCCTGGGTACAGACATACCTCCCTACCCCTGAGTCTCGGCAAAGCCGGCAGACCTTAAGGCAAGAAGACGGGCTGGGAGACCCCCACGGTGCTGCCGTGGAGTGGCTCAGATGGTCAGAAGACAGCCCCCACCCCCGCCCCGTGCCTCTCTGGTGTGATCTTTAGCTAAAACAAACAAACAAACCAAACAAAAATTCTAAGAACTTGTGGCCTAGTGAGGACTGTGGAGGAAAAGTGGGGAAAATGAATAATTATACGTAGACTAGTGGTTTTGGTTTCTATTCTGTCCAGCCAACATAAAATTTAATCCCAGTGATTTGTCAGTGGAAAAAAAGTGTGTAAATGCCAGAGCTTTTGAAATTGTAGAAGACACACTAGCTTAGTGGGTGGACCCTGATGCAAAGAGGAGAGGCCCAGAGACCCTTCCTGGATGGGGCAAATAGAATTTATAATCTGTAGGAAACTGTTTCCTCCAAACTGTTTCTGTGGGTTTAGAAACATCACAATCCTCTCCACATATAATTCCTCCTTATGACAGAAGAAAATGTTGCAGTTGGTTGGTAAACATGTACATGAAGAAGATAGTGGAGTATGCACACACAGGCAGAATTTAAATCCTGCCGTTTGTAGACTTAGGTTTCTTTAGTTTAAGTCGGGCTCTGCTTCCATATTCAGTCCATTTCTCCGTGTCCTGGTTTTTTCACAGTGTACCAGGCTTTGTAGTAGGCTTTGGGGATTGTCTGGGGAACCTTAGTAGGATTTCTGCTGCTTCAGCAGCCTGGCCTGGCCCTTAACTGTGTGCCCTGCCTGTTAAATAACTCATTGCAGAACTGTTATTCTCCATTTGGCAAAACCCAGAAAGTCGGCTCACCTCAGATTGCAGATTTAATAAGCTAAGCAGGAACAAGTGCTGTAAACCCACCAGGGGCATTTGCCGCAAACTCTGGATTCAGGGCTGGGGCTCAAGATGTTTGTTAAAGCAATTTATGTGTATTGCTGAAAACTTACATTTCTCTTACATTTGTACAGGTATCCCTCCATATTTTCCTCTTTCCCCTTAAATCGATGGTTTGTATTTCAAGGATGCCTTTTCTTTGAGCATCTTAAATGCTTTAACATTTTAATCATGTTAAGTCTCCCCTGGGCCCTGGTATGTTGACAGTGGATGCTGCTGCTGGAAGAGAGGATGGGATTTCTGTTGAAATGAAGCTGCCTTCTGGGATAGAAAGGAAGGGCTTTGCTGAGACAGTGTGGACCCCACATTCTGCCCCCTTGTCTCTGCGTTGTCCGTATGCAGCGCAGAGGCTGGCATCACCCATATAAGAGTCCTGGGTTCTCAGTGTGGGGCTTTGAGCAGGCTCTTGCAGGAATGGTGGGGGACAGGGTGTCTTGAAATGAGGAGGGACCTCAGGGGGAAACTGAGAGACATCAGGGAGTGAAACCGGAGAAGGAATGTGGGACTAAAGTGCACAAGGCCTCAGTTGCTGTGCTGACTTGCTGGCTGGCCAGGGGAACCAGTAGCATTTCTGAGTCAGCTCTAGACATCCAAGTGAGGGGAATAGCTTTCCATCTTCCTGTGTATGACTTTCCCTCAGTAACCGGATTTCTCTGAGCCTCAGTTTTTTCCTCTTTATGGTAATATAAACATTCTTATGCTTTGGTCTTTTATTGAGGTTTAAATGCTGTTGGTAGGTCCTGGCAAATAATATTACTGAATAATAACTTAAACAGTGGAAAAAGAAAAAGTACACAACCTCTGAAAATGGAGGAAGCAGGAATCTAAATGTTACTATGGTTTCTGGAAATCGGTAAAGCTTTTATTCCTCATATTGTACCTCTGAGACTGATTGTACCTTTGGGGTTTGCGCTGTGAACTTTGAAGGCCATTAATAGCATGCTTTTGGGGAAGATTTGCTAGCTCTCTATCCAGCTGTGGGGTTGCAGGGGGGTTCCAAGAAAACAGGTGGGCACAAGGAAACCTTCTTAAGGAAAATGAAGTTTTCTGTTTAGAAATTGTGGGTGACTCTGGGCTCCCACAGATGGGAACAGAGTGTGACTGAGAAATAGCATACAGATGTGGGCTCTGCCCTGGGCCTCCAGCGGGAGTGAGACTGAAGCTGCACAGTACCTGTGTGAGTGGACTCAGCCGGCTAGCGCCAGGTAGTGTCCATGAGGTGGTGGTTTCTGCCTAGCACCTGGTGGAAGGGCTCCTTTCCAGATCTGAGAAACGAGAGATGGGGCAGTGGTGTCACAGGCTGCTGGGTTGAGGTGAAGACAACACCCGTCTGCTATTCGTCATTACCTCTGCTGTTCTTGGTTCTCAGTTCTTTGGCTTGAGTAGATGAATCTGCTGCCCTTCCTGTCATCTGGAGGGAAGCAGGTGGAGTACTGAGGCTGTCTGGGCAGAGGCAGGCAGCTCTGTCTCCCAGGAGGAAGGCCAGGTGTCCTGGGGGAACCAGAGAAGTCTGGTGGACCCAGAAGAATCTCACAGAAGAAAATGTACAGACCTAGCCAGGTGTGCTCCCCCATGGTTCTTAGTCCTTCCTCCTGGTGAAGCCTGTTCCTGAACCTCTTTTTTGCAATGCTGAGATGTGTGAGCTGAGTAGAGAGATTCTGACACAGTCAAAACACGCAGACTTGGCAGTGATAGCCTCCCTTGTGGATTGTTGGATATGCCATTATCTTGAGGTCTCTGACTCTCCTGTCTTTCCTTAGCACCCTTTTTTTGTGGTCAGCAGTTGTGGCCTTTACACCTGCCTGCACATGGCATGCTAGAGTAGCCAGTACACAGGTCGGTATGCCCTGTGGGATGTGCCCTGGCATCTGGGAGTCAGACCCGAGAGCTCAGAGATTCTTTCCCTTCAGCATTAGTCTGATTCTTGTGCTGAGGTCCTTGTTCCACTCTGGTGGTCCTGGACTCCTTGCTGGTCAGGGCCTTGATGCAGAATGACTTTCCCTGAAAGTGTTCTGGCCTGGCACAGTGTCCCCTATTCCTTTACCCTGAGTGCATCGGTTTGAGCTCACTCCTGTCTCCTGACTGGAACTTGACCTTGTTCTTTCTTGACCTTCAAAAGTCTCTTCAAAGACTCACTGACCTTTGGCCTTGTACCTGATCTTCAAGATTATCTTCAGTTGTGGAGGTGCCAGGACTGTGTAGCTTAGTTTAGACCCTTCCCCAACTTTGTAAAACAAATCCCAGAAAACTGGATTCTCTTTAACAGGTGGATTGTTCTGCTTCTGCCCAGCTCTCTCCTGTGGCACAGAATGAGACGCTGGCATTTTGTACTCAGTCATGTCTCCTGGTGTGTATGTGCTGGCGCGCTTGCGCTTGTGTGTGTGTGTGTGGGCATGTGTGTCACTTTACATAGCATGCAGGAATGTAGATGGCTATGATTCATCAGGGCTGGATCTGGAAAAATAAACCCGTAACATGGAGTCTCACTCATGGGCTTCCATTTAAAAGGCTTTTCCAGGCCAGCCAGGTTCCAGGAGTGTCACTGAGCCCTGCTGTGAGAGGCAGGCAGCTGAGGGTGGCTGCCTGGCCACCAGGCAGTACCAATCACTCATGGCTCAGGCTGTCCTCGTAGGGCTATCTGCTCGATTCCCTGTCCCTTCTGCTCCTTCGCAGGAACACTCCACAGAGCAGCAGTCTTTCTGGGCCACTTTTACTAGACACCTCACTCTGTTTGGGCCTGCAGTTTCTAGGAAGGAGGGGTGACTGGGAGGGTTGGGGGCAGAGGTACTGGGTTTGTGTGGGTCTGGCAGGGTTTAGAGTACTTGGGGCAGTGGTTGTCCTACATCAGGGTTTCAGCCCCACATCGTGCATGCAGAGGGGCTGGATAGTTTATCATAGGGGCTGCTCTAGTGTTGTAGGAAGTTCAGGAGCCTTCCTGACCTCTACCAACTGGGTGTCCCCACTCCCCCTAGGTTGTAGCTGACATCACCAAGTGTGCTCCTTGGCTTCTTTTGTTAAGTAGAAGACCACCCCTACCCTTAGCTTGCTAGTGGGTGATTTCCACGCACAATATCCTGGGCCTTCTCTTCTTGTTCTTGGTCTTCTGGATGGTATGTGTGCATCCTGGGTGAGTGCTTTGTCTGTTACCATGACCCTCCCTTCTCCAGACCTGTGGCTGCTGACAGTGCCTGGGGCTTAGTTTCTGATGCATTTCATAGAATATGCTTGTGGTACTATCTTGCTTCCTGATTTCTGAACTAGCTTATGTGAAATGCCAGGTTACACTGGATAGTGGTCCACTGTTAGGCACACCATGAAATGTTATCACAGCCTGGAATGTGGCACACCTGTATCTCAGGTACTGGGAAGGCTGATGCAGGAGAATTGCAAGTTTGTGGTACAAAGTGTGATGTCAGCCTGGGCATCTTAGCAAGGCCATATCTCAAAATAAAATGGAAAGGGCTAGGCCTGTAGCTGAGTGGTGGAATACTTTCCCTAGCATGGGTGAGGCCCAGGTTCAATACTTAGTACAGCCCCCCTTAGTAAAGAAGAAGGAGGAATCACATGTTCATAGAGTATTCTCCACATATGTCATCATTAACAAGAAGTCCTCGGGTCCTGAGTGCCTGCTGCAGTGCAGGATCTCCAGTGCCAGGTGATGTCTGGGTGTTGGTGTGGGTGGTACGTGTGTGTGTGGGGCGGGCTGTTGATGCATGTAGGAAGATAGAGCCATAACCTGCCCAGTGCTGCTAGTGTTGAAGTCATTTTTGGAAATGTGAGCAGGGTTGAGTCTGTGTGACCTACAGTGTTTGTGGAAAATAGAATGAAGATGTGCCTTCATTGGCCAGTCACTTAGGGTTATGGGTCTCTGGGACATCAGAGCTCCAGCAAGATCCCCATTTTGAGTGCAAAATGCCATCCCAGTGGCCATCAGCATCAGGAAGGAGTTATGAAGGTTGTGCGGGCAGTGACTGTCCTCTAGTGCTTCTAGATGAGACAGCAGGGCCAGGTGGCTGCCTCCTGAAGAGTCTAGGAAATGCATTTTGCTTCCTTGAAGGGCACTGCTCTGGAAAATGGACATACTTTGGATGAAGAGCCTTTCCAAGCTAAATCTCCTGCAGGGTGGGGTGAGGTGAGGGTGAGAGTGGGGGTGGGGGATCTTGAGAAACTGGTACAGATTAAAGGCCAGTGTTTGAGCTGTCATAAATTCAGTGGTCTGTGATTAGGATTTGGGTATGTGGTGATGACTCTCGTTAGGGATTTATATGTCTATCCTGGATGAGCCAGTTGGCCTACCTGGGTTTCCTTGAAGTCCCATTGTCCCTGTCCTTGCTTTCTCAAGGTTTTCTCCGAGCCCCAAATGTGGAGACTGTCCTGTGATCTTCAGACCCCCACCCCCTTGCTCACCCTGCCTGTCCCTGTGCCATCCAGCTCACCAACTGTTTGTCTTCCTGGCTCATTTTTTGGTCCTCGCTGAGTTCCTGCATGTGGAGTATTTTTTTTCATCTGCTCCAAGATTCCATCTTTTGTAAAATGCTCTTTTACTTTATGTCCTGCTGGGCAAGAAAAACACCATCCCTTGAACCAAGTTGCAGTGGTTTCTTATCAGCTAACATTTTTTACTTTCTACTTACTGAAAGAGCTCTTTCAGACTTAATTAGGCATCGATTTTTCCATATATCACTTTTGCACAGAGATACAAAAGAAACATAACTGAAATACATTGGGTAAGGGGTTACTAAAACTTTTTCAGAGTTCAGCTACTCTGAGTCACTTTTTGCCTGCTTTTCTCTGAGAGTTGTCCACGGGGTCACCAAAAGAGGTGGTGGTATAGCATTTCTGAAGAAAAATCTATAAAAGCATTAAGAGCTGTTGGACCCCTAAGATAGATTGGGACCTTTAAGATAGATTGGCAATTATGTAGTTAGCCAGCCTTTGTTGTGAGAATTTTGTCAAACTCCCCAGATCACCATCCATTCCTGTCTCTCACTGACTTGATTTCTAGGGTTGATTGTTCTG
Source organism: Thryonomys swinderianus (assembly GCA_004025085.1). Lineage (NCBI taxonomy): Eukaryota > Metazoa > Chordata > Mammalia > Rodentia > Thryonomyidae > Thryonomys > Thryonomys swinderianus. The sequence goes on from PVIC010010492.1 coordinate 7,500, forward strand.
GGTTTTCTTCTGTCAACATCTGCCCAGCAGATTTTTACGTTTGAGCTGGCAGTGAAGCAGTGTGGCCTTTGTTTGGCCCGTGGCATCTTCAGACGCCACCAGTGGAGATGCATCCCAGGAGGGAAAGGCGTCTCAGAGTCAGCCTCTGTTGTGCTTGTCCTTGCAAGACATCCTGCATCTCTGAAGAGAGAGGTGGCAACTCCCCTTGGGATGTGTACATCTGCCTCTTTCACTCCAGTCCTGTACTCTGTGTAAACAGAAGTATTTCTGTTTTTATTTCGAGCTTCCCTGAGGAGCCTGCATCAATTCAGAGCAGTATTGGGTGTTTCCTGAGTGTAGATTACCATACTGAATTCTGGGGTCTGCAGAGGGACTTAAAATCACTAAATAAGCCAACAGTTTTTGAGAGAGACTTTTTTGAAAAACTCTAAGTTGAATAAGGATAGAGACTAGATAGGCATTACTGTTTTATTCCTGGTGAAAGTCGCTTGGAATTAAGGTTTGTAGACATCTTTATTTTTTGGAAATGAAATTCAAGTATTTGTGGATATAATTTCTTATAGGAGAACAAGATTGGCCAAATGTATTGTGGAGGTTGACTGGATAATTTGGAAGCAATGGTGGGAGATATTTAATAAATATTTATTATTCTTTTTAGTTCCCCTAACAGGACGTTATTGTGGAAGCTATATATTTCATGTTGTATTTGTAAATGAAAATACACAATATGGCATATTTGAAGGTGCCATTAGTCATCTGGTATATTAGTCAGCCATCCATTGTGTAACATAATACCTGAGAAGGAATACCTTGAAGGAGGAAAGATTTATTTAGAGTTATGGTTTCAGAGGTTTTGGATTATGCCTGCTGGCTCCATTGCTCTGACCCTGAGGAGAAGCAGAGCATTTTGGCAGCAGGAGTATGTGGAGGGGGAGGCTGCTCATTTGATGATAAAAAGCAGAGTGTGGGGGGGGGCAGGACACACCCCCAGTGACCTACTTCCTCCAACTAGGTTCCCTCTCCTAAGGTTTCTAGCACCTTCTAATGATGCCATCAAATTATGAACCCATCAGTGGCTTAATCTTCTGGACACTCATGATCCAGCCATCTTCCTGAAGTCTGAACACTGCTGCACTGGGGACCAAGCCTTCAACATAATGAGCCTTTGGGGGATATTCCAGATTCAAACCAAAACAAGCTTATACTGCCTTGTCACTAAAACCTTTAGAGCCACTGCTTGTTTTTCTAACTTCTCAGGTGCTTAGAAATGCTGGGTTGATTTTCTTCCTATATGTACATATGCAATTTCTGGCAGACCTCTGAGCCTGGAGGGACAAAGCTGGGCTGGAGTTTCAGTGTTCTTCCTGTTGCCTAGAATATGGCTTTGGGGAAGATGAGTGCTGGCTCTCTTGGTCTTCGAGCATATCCCTGAAATATCCAGATACAAATAGCAGGTTTCCTTCTTGTGGATGCTGAACTGCAGCTCTTGGCTTGGAACGTGGTACTTCTAGGGCCTACTGAAATGGAGGAGCAGGAAGCTGGGGGCCAGGAAAGGAATGGCTTTTCAGGTGGTTTGAGCTACAGGCATCATAAAAGGGATGTAGTTGTGACCATGTAGGCCTCCCAGACAGGCTTTAGAGGCATTCATGATTGCAATGGAAAGTTTCTGGCAGAGGGCTCTTCATTTGCACTTGAGTAGACAGAAGGCCACATATAGTATGCATGCATCAAGAAACAACCACACACCGGAGTGCACCCGGAAATAATGTGGGCCACTGAGCATCTCTGGAGGGAACATGAAAGGGGAGGTGAATGGGCTTGCCTGGTCTGGGGTGATCTGATGTGGCATCTGTCAGTGTTGCAGCAGTGTTGAATTTTAGAATTTCTCCTCGATTGGTGGTGGTGAGTACAGGGTATCGTTTGCTTGTGCTGGCCCCCAGAAGTGTTCCTGGTAATTGAGTGAATATGTTTTTCAATCCCAGTGTTGTGTCAGAAAGCACTGTGTACATTACCAAGTACACTGTGGTGTTTGGAAGCCAAGGGCTCAGCTTTGTCAGTCTTTGTCAGCATGTCAGTCTTTGTTTCAGGGCACTGCAGAAAGGAGGCAGCTTTGGTGGAGAGAGGGCTGTGTGTTGAGGGACCAAGATGCCTGCAGAGATCCAGTGGCCAGGACCCAGGGGACAGGTGTGACACTGAGCTCTCAGAACAGAGTGGCAAATTTCTCAGGCAGTGGGTGCTGTGCCGCCTGGGCACCTAGGGACTGGTGCTGGTGAGAGGCCAGGTGATGCCAAGGCAGTCTCATCAGACCACTCTGGGATTTGGAAATGGTTTTGCCCGAGTCTGCCTTGTGGTGTGACAGCAGGAGCCCGGGACATTTGATCTGGGTGCTCTGGATGGCAGAGCTGGCTCAGAAGCATCTCAGGCTGGTGTGACATGGTGGAAAGAGGCAAGTCACTTAGCACTTCTGTGTCTTTTCTTGTCTCGGTTCTCTGGGGTTGATTAATGAGGAGTAAATTAGTAAGTGTAAAATCCTCAGAATGGTGCCTTTCGCTCGCTCACACTTGGATAGTAAGTGTTCAGCATTAACTGCTGTTGTTATTGTTAACTGGCTTGCTAAAGGTGTCAAGAAGCTGAGTACACTGCAGAGTGCCCACCAGCTTCCTTAGTCTCTATACCATGGGGCGACAGATAGATGTTCTGGAAGGAGCTGGAGATGAGGGTCCTGCAGGTGAGGAAATGGAGCTCAGAGAGGGTGGAGTAGGAAAGTGTCTCCTGACTTGAAGCTGCAGGCCTGACCTCACCGCTCCGTACTGTGTCACCACAAGGTCACTTCACAATTGCACCCCTCCCTCTCTTGTAACTTGTATTTGAAAATTATACCAGGATCTATTTTTTTAATTAGATGGCTCTATGTTTAATTTTTATAACTCTTGATTGGCAATTTAGTTTTCTTTACCATCTTGAGCTGTTAGTATCTGAATATAGCGTGTTATTTGAAAACTTTTCCCACAAAATTTTAATTAGTAAATATTCTTTTAGTTTCATTAGTTCAGTTTCTGGCTTGCTTTTGATACTGTGTGTGAATGACAAACAGAAGACAAATTAATAATTGTGGAATTGTAGCAGAGTTCCCTGGTGAGGGCTGAGGACTAGTTCTGTCAATTAGCTAAGTGTTCATGTAGTTTCTGATATCTCTAATTGAGACAATTTAAGACTAGATTGCAGATTAGTGGATGTGCCCTGTGATGATTTCTGGGAAGAGTAATCCATAAGACCCAGGCACGTGGCAGTGGTGACTGTGTAGGACAACACACTCCCTAGACTTCCTGCCGTTCCTGAGCGGTTGGGGCTCAGCCTCCGCTCCTCTTCCTGAAGCAGGGCTTGGTGGATGCAGTGAGGGGCTAGGTGTGTTGCTCAGGAGCTCTGTGAGGCTCCTTTTAGTTTCGGGCTGGGCTTCTCCGAGCCAGGAGCTGACACACAAGTGTGAACTCTTGGGCTAGGGACCTAAATTAAAGCTCAGAAGTCCCTGGGAGGGGCATTCCCTTCCCATGTGTCTCCTTTTGACGGCCTACCATTCATTATCTTGGATCTTGGGAAGCCTGGTTTCTTGTTGAAGGAGCTTTGGAACCAAGTGAAGATGGAAGTGTTATGTGGGCCCCGCTGTAAGGTACTGTGATGGCCAGAGTGCAGTGGACGTTGCAGGGCACCGTGGTGGCTGGAGTGGGTGTCTGGCTCCACAGGTGCCAGTGGTTGTCTCCTCTCACCCCTGAGCTGGCCCATGTTGAGATCGCCCGTGTGCCGTCTCCATCTCCAGGTGGCTCTTGTCCCTCCCCAAGTGCTGAGCTGCAGGAGTCTGGTTCATCTTCCCCATTTTCTGGTATTTGTTTACTCCGGAAAGGGAGTGTGGCATCTGTTGACTGTCTGCAGAGAGGTCTTGTCTCTGAGCTCTGTGCATCCAGGAATATCGCAGGAGTCAAAAGGCCTGCTGTCCCAGTAGGTAGTCAGGAGTCACTCAGAAGGGTGAACACTGAGGTGCTAGGTGGCAGCTGGGCTGATAGTGCAGGGGTACAAGCTAAGCTGACCTTGGAAGGTTGCCTGCAGCCCCCTGACGCTGTGGTGTGTTAAAATATCTCAAGATTTAGAATTCCCATTTTAAGACATTGGTTTCTGCTTTAGAGTATGATCCTTGCCATTAAACAGAGCTCAAGCAGTGTAGGAGGAGGAAGTCAGCATTCAGATTTAGATTTCAAGGTAGTAAGAATGAGTGCCCTATGGTTTTATTAGGTGTATTTAGATAGATGGAGACCAACTGTAATTGTGATATGGAAGTGAAAAATTCCTCTGGGCTTCTCTCAGCCCTCAAGGTGCTGGTGGGGGACTTCTGTCCTCTGATTAGCACAGAAGCTGGAGGAGAGGGGCCCCTTCCGTTGCTCAAATGTTGGGGGTGTGCTTGTCGGGCACTGAATCATTTTACTTTTTAATGCTGGGATCTGCCTGCTGCATCTCTGAAGATGTTCTCTCTGTTCAAGATAGGGAGTTGGGATCACGTCTGGGGCAAATCTGTGTTGTTCTTCAGGTACAGTATGAACTTGGAATTAAAGACACAAGACTGTGCCTTTCATCCACAGGGGCTGTGTTGCTAATGTAGCCAGCCAGGCTCCAGCTGTGTTTACCAGTTCATGACGGGGCCATATATGCATAACTGTCTCATACTTGGAGAGCCGTGCAGGAGGCAGCCTGGCACTGTGGAGACCTTCATTGCCTGGTTCAGGTCTCAGTCCTGCCTCTTCAGATAAGATGCAGATATGCAGGGTCACTGGGTGGAGGTGCTCTAAAGGGATTAATTGAGATACTACCTGTCTGGCACTTAAGCTGCCCCCAGGCCTAGGGAATCCTGGGGGATAGTCTCTGCTGGAGCTCACTCCTGTTCCTTCTCCTAGGTGGCTGGCACCAGGCCAGAGACTATATAGCCACCGTCAAGCCAGTGCTGCTTTCTCTGATGGAAGGGTGTAGCCTGCTGGGCCATGCTAAGAGCAATCTCATCTGATGACCAGTACTCATTATTAAGTTTCATAAATGAAATATATGCAAGATGAAGGAAATTTCCTGTTGATTACACTTGAATCACTGCATTAAAGTTAAATCTTGAGGCTGGCAGGAGCCCCTGACTTCTCCCTGTTATCATCTCTCTTCCTCCCTCTTCCCTGTGTCTTAACTGATTTTTCCTGTGGCTAGCATTTTTCTTCCTTTGCTCTTTTATTGCCAACCCCAGTGTGGTCCATGGTCTCAGTCTGGGTGCACATTAATAACATTTGGGCAAGTTTTAAACTGCAGAAACCAAGACATACACCGACTGAGGCATACACGTACCTTTAGAAAATGATCTCCTTGGTGGAGATTTTTCTGCTGTTGGGTGTGGAATGGTTGGCAGAAGCCTTGTTGAGTTCATATTGTGGGACAGCTATTCAGGATCACGAAACCCTGGCATGTGGGTTTTCTGTTTTGGAAGACTTAGTGTTGCCTTTTTTTTTCTTTTTACTGCCAGAATGATGGGCATGTCATGAGATACCTATTGGATTACCAATGATGCCTTTAGCTATAAGTCATTTTGGAAGTTCCCAGGACCCCCCCCCCAAGCCTGGTGTTTAGAACTGTGTTGTCCTCTTACAGGTGTGTATTGCACACTTGTACAACTAGTGAAGATTCATGTGATTATTTGCTTTGGCAATAATGACACCCGATACCGTGTCCTAGTGTCTTTGTCACATGATCAAGCTTATACAAGAGAAGCAGGACTCTTCAAGCTGCTACAGGCTGAGTTACAGGGTATCGCTGTGGGTCTAGGGTCTCACTCAATTTTATAGATTTGGAAACTCATACTTATCAGTCAGGGATTGGGGTTCTCATGAATCCGAAGTGTGTGATATTGGTGACTGCTAACAGTCATTGCTGGGATGAGACCTTATCCAAGGACGCCCTCTCTTCACTGCTGGGTGAGCAGCTACATTTTCTCTAGGCTTGGTTTCCTCTGTCTGCAAGCTTGGTGGGCCAGCTTCCCCAGCCTGGGGTCTTTCTGTATATAGGATCGATGCTTCTTCCCTACAGTAGCAATGGAGACCCATTTTTCACAGTTGTAATGTGCAGTGTTTATGTCACTCTCTTGGCCCCAAACCCATCTGCTCTTGCTGGGATACAGACTCAGGACTACAGTGGGTGGCTCCCTGCCAGGTGAGCAATGGAGAGGATGAGTGGGATGGGTGTGTGTGGGCTTGGTCTTTCCTCTTGGCTTCCTGGTGCCCCAGATAGATCCCAGGCAGGGTGGGCCAGCCTCAGGTTACCTATGGAGATGCCACACTAGCTGAGCAACACCCTGCCTGGTAGGGGCCCTGCCTTCGCAGCTGTCGAGGCCCAGTAAGTCTTGTCTCCTCCTTCTTCCCTCAGTCCCAGTACAGGCCGCCTTCTGTGCTTGCCACCTCTCTGGCACCATCAGCTATTGCTGGTTGCCAGCACTACCTGTGACTATGTTAAAGCCCCTCTGCTGGGTTCTCATTGGGTCTTGATGGATTTGTGCCTCTTGCCTCAGCACTGCAGCAGTCAGTCAGCAGAGTCATGTCCTGGGAGACAGATTATGCTTAATTGGATCTCAGCTCACCTGATGCTCATTGAGGGTTTGCTCAGGTCCTTCTGACCACATTGTAGCAGGGGGTTTCTGTGTGACAGTTTTTCCTCATTAGCTCTGTTCTGAAACTAGCAGCAAGACCAAGCAATTTCCTGGGAAGGTCCTGTGCATGATGAATGCCATTTGTTGTGTAGGCCCCGCTGGCTCTGCTTTCAGTGGACGGCATTTCTAACCTTGTTTCCCAAGTTGATGTCCATTGTGTGAGTTTGGAACCGCCTCGGCTGTAAGGGTAATGTGTTTAAGCTGTTCCTGTTTCTGATAAGGCTTGTGGCAATTTGTTAGAAAAAGCCTATATACTGTGTGTAAGCACAGATTCATTAAGAGTTTAAAGATGGGCCATGTAGTTTCAGGGTAGATAGGTTGGAAGAATAGGGTGAAGAGAAACAGAGTAGCTAGAGCAGGAACCTAGCACCTCTCTTTGGCTGGTCCTGCTCAGGTCTTCCCCATCTGTATTTGGCACAGTCTGGCTTGGTAGGACATTGTCATCCTGTATGTGAATAGGAATGGGGATGCCGTGCCCATTAAGGTTTCAGCACATCCACTCACACTGGCCAGAGAAGCTACTTCCAAACACAGCATTGTATCCGGTCGTCCAAGTGAGAAAGGAATAATGTTGGTTTGCCTGGTTGTCATTTTCTGATAAAATGGAGCGTTGCCTTGTGAAGACATTTTCTTAGCCTTCAGGTTTGCTGAGAATCTAGCAGATGCTAACCCAAAGGTCATAGAATATAATAATAATGTTCATGGGTGGGTGACAAATCCAAGTGTAGTTAGCACACCTGGCTGACTGATTAAATTAGTGCTTGGAGCTTGCCTTGTCTAGAGCCAACTTTCTGTATCCCTGACCCGAGCCCAGGATGAAGCTGTCCCCGGCTTCTGTGCTGCAGCCCTGGGTGCAGTGCAGAGCAGTGCTAAGATGGCAAGCTTGGTGAGTGAGGTGTCTCAGCCCTGAACCATCTCTTGCTGTAAACTTGGGCATGTTGCTCGGGGCTTTAGCTTCCTCACTTATTAATCTAGGTAATAACATTTCATTGTTTTGCATTTAAATACATATGCTTGCCTGGCATACCTGGACAGTTGATGTTATAAAAAGCATTCATAGCAGAACTAAAACTGTCATAAGTGAACTAAATGGTTAGGGGCAGGTGGTTTGGCCGAGAAAGAGCAAAGCAGCTGGCAGTTCTCATGGAGTCTTGTTAGGAGCTTTTTTTTGGTGGAACCTGGGTTCAAACTCAGGACCTTGCCATTGCAAGGCAGGCACAATGCTACTGAGCTACATCCCCGGCCAACTTTGCTTGTTCTTTGTTCTCATGTTTTCAACAAGGCTCCCGAGACACCCGGGTTTTCTCCCCTTTCTTAGAGTTGGGTATGCTTGGAGTGCCTAGTGCTATGGGAGGATGAGGTGATGACACACAGGGAAAAGCTGACATGGCCTGCAGTGCACTGAGTTTGTAGGGCCCAGTTGCCACTGCAGCCATACCCATGATCAGAATGTGCTGGCTTCACCTGTCCATTTGCACAGGCCAAGCTGCAGTGAAAGTGACCATGCAAGACTATTTCCTGAGCCCGGCCATTCTTCACCTGTTCCATAGCAGAAAGCAGCAGAGTGTGGGCAGGGCTCAGCTGACTGAGGGTCTGTGACTAACCTGTGACCTGATGGAGTCTTCTGACCCATCCAGTGGGAATAAAAATTTTAAAACGCTGTGCTGGCCAGCACCACCAATACTTTCAAGCACATGATGTGTATGATCTCATTGAATTTTTTTCTAGTCAAAAGTTCTTAATCCTTTATTGATGAGTCTTTGTTTCCACTTTTTAACTAATATTACAATACATATTTGTCTAACGTGCTTTTCTGTTTTGTCTGAAGAAGTGTTTTAACCACTCCCATTTTACCAGCGAAGAAACTGTCAAGGGAGAGAGGTATATGTGAGGGATGCCGCAGGGCACAGCAGGAGCGGTGGGTTGGAGTGCAGACTGCTCCTGCCGCTCTTCTGCTGGGCCTGCCCCACGAGGAGTGGAGCCTCCAGGAGGTGATGTTTTGTGGAATGCCTTCCTTGGGGATTGATTGGCCCCAGAGGGTGGTGACCCATGTCCTCTGGTGCTGGATGGTCTGTTTCTCTGTGTACCTGCACACTCCCCCCCTCCTTTCCATGAGTGGGGACCAATTTGGTGACACTTCAACCAGTAGACTGAGCTGGATGTGACACCAGGCCTGTGTAGGTTCACTTTGCTTTTGTGGCGCTCAGCTGCCATGCTCTGAGGTGCCCAGGCTGCTCAGTTGGAAAAGGGACTCTGGATGGCAGCCCATGGATGATAAGGGACCTGGTGGAGAGGGAGGGGATTCTTATGGCAGAGGCCAACAAACACAGACACCTGTGGAATTGCTGGGTGGAGCACCAGGCTTGTTTGGTTAACTAGAGGATCCTGAGATATTGGAACTTCTTGTTTAAGTAACTGTTTCAGGAGGGCTTCTGTGGAGGAATGGTGGCTAGCACTGTGCAGACTCTGGGTGAAGGCATTATATGCAGCTGCTTGATGCAGGCGCCATCCCTGGACCTCCTCACCAGATCTCCTAATGCTGCTGCATATGATAGTCATCATTTTATTTGTTCTTCAGTCAATTAGGTGGTTTTCCCAATTCATGATTAACACCCCCTATGAGGTTAGTAATTTCTGACCCATTGAATCTATGTAATCTCCTTTCACCAGAACAAAGGTAGGGTGGTATGATGTGATTGACTTATATAACCACAGACTCAGAGTCCTGAGACCTAGAGGTTCCTTCCTATCTCTGGGTTTAACCCCACCCCCACCCCACCCCCCGTGGAGATCCTCCCACCCACCCTTCTGCAGCAGACTCCTCTGTAACAGGTGGTGAATATCTTGCGAATGAGTGGCTCCTACGTTTCAGGCAGGAGAATTTTTTTAGAAGCAAATAGGATGGCTCCCTCTTGCTAAGAGGAGAATGTCATGCTCACACTAAACTGCTATCTAAAGCTCATTGGGAAAAGAGATGGGACAGAAAGAGAAAGGGCTTGTTTGATATTGAAATTCAGGCCCAGGGTCACAGATGACCCTAGTAACATCATATGCCAAACTCAATAAACTGTCAATGCAAATTGCTTTAAAATATTAAGCAGCATGCTCGGAAGATACGGTTTTTATTATTGAGATTACCAGTTTTTAGTGAACCAAGTTAATTTTCTTACTTTTTATTCATTCTTTTTATCAGTTTGCAAATATTTTTGAATTAAAGTAAAACATATACAGTAAAGCATAAAATTTATCCTGGGCATTAAGTGGATCCACATTGTTGTGCAGCCAGCTTCCTATCTATCTTCCCAAACTGTCCAGTGAACTGTCACACTCACGTCTCCTCTGGTGCAGTTTTCTGAAGTTGTCGTTTTAGGTACCTTGTGTGTGCGGAGTTGCACAACATCTGTTCTTCGCACCTGGCTTATTTCGTGTAGCATGGTATCCTCCAGTTCATGTATGTCATAGTCGTGTTTCTTCCTTTTTGAGGCTGGATATTCATTGTATGAATAGTACACATTTTGTTTATTCATTCTTCCAACTGTGGCCTGGATGGTTTCCATCTTTTGTCTATTATAAATAATTCCATTCTTTACATTTTAATGTTAAAATGAAACAAAATTTATCTTTAACATCTCAATAAATTTAAAAGCATCTGTTCAGGTATAGAGTTGTAGTAACAGTGTACCAGATATACTCAGCTAGTTGGCAGTTTGGAGCAACTTTTTATATTCTAAATCTTTAGATTTGGCCTCTATAAAGTATTAAATGGAGCTAATTCTAGTTTGGTTTCAGGGGTCAAGATGAGTTAATGTACATGAATATATTTCATAAAAAGGGTACATAAATGTTTATAGTTGACACCAGATAACCATATAATTCTGGGTATTAATACCAGATAATAAAATCTGAATTTTTTGTTTGCATTCTGCAAACATTTACAATAGAGATTTGGGTCTTGTAGAAGCTTGATGCTTTACCTCACTTTTGTTTTAGGCCAGGCTTAAACTATATGAGGCCGTTTGTGGGGTTATTTGGCTTGAAGCCATGTCTGAATATTGTAGACTCACTGGGTTGAATGTGGAAGGAAGTGGTGAACTTTTGTGGAATGCTGGCTTTCTCTCCCTTTGCTTCATTGTCTGTTCATGTAAATTTTGAGGTCCATACTGAGGGATAGCGTTCTTTTTTTAGATCTCATAGATGTGACTTGTATAGCTTGTAGCTTTCCAGTATTCATTTCCAGAAGGTGTTATTGCTCCTACTACATGCCCTGGCTGACCAGGACATGGTGTGAGGCATAGGAAATTCACCTTGACGTGGGTCTGGGAGACTGGCCTGGGCTCCCCATGGAGAGGGCACAGGGCTGAGTCACACTGAACAGGCAGCCTGGGAACCTACTGGGAATTGCACTGACAGAGTATAGGACTGAGCTAGGTGCTGAGCACGCCAGATGTAGAAGGTGCAGTTTCATATTGTTGAATGAGACTGGAGCTCGAGAGTTCACTTAGCTGTGGAATTTAAGTTTCTTTCACAGGGGAGCTGGTCTCCCGCTTTTCTTAGCCTCCTGCATCTCTCTGCCTGTGACTTGATGGCTACAAAGTACAAGTTGCTTGCCATGAATTGGGGGCTGCTTGTTGTCTGAAGTGCCCAAATCCCTTGCCCCGGGTTGGTTTCCTCAAAGGCATTGTCTTCTCTTCGGCTGCTCCCCTGTTTCCACAGTAGCAATTCTGGGATTCTGAAGCCAGGTGGGGGGGGGGCGTCTTGGGAGCACCTCATAGTCAGACATCTCTGGGAATCCAGTGGAGCCAGAGTCCAGAGGGTCTTATTGAAGTTTCTTGGAGTCTGTAGCAAGTTTGTGCAGGGCAGCGGTTACACGCTGAGTCACTGTCCCCCTAGAAAGCTCTTTGTGGGTGTCACACTTTTCCTGAGCAATACTGCTGGGAGCCTGGTTCAGGGTGGTGTGAGTCACATGGCTGTGGCTGAGTTGGCATTCTTCTCTCAACCCTGTGGAAAGGCTGAAAGAGCCTCTGTGGACAGTTGCACATGTTTTGTCCCTTGTTCCTGGAAGAAGGCTTCCCTGTCTTTTACTTGGCTGTAGCTGCCAGGCAGACTTACTGCCAATCATGTCCCTGGGGCAGCGGGGTAGCATCTGCCTTTACAGATGGCCAAACTCAAGAGCTTGAGTCCTTCCTCTGGTCCTGACCCCTGCACAAGAGCCAGCCTAGTTTTCTTATCATTTTTTTCAGTACAGGGTGGTGGGAGGTCTCTAACCTAAAGAATGGCAGTGCCTGAGGTTTGGTGTCTGATGTTGGGCACTGCAAGGTGAGTAGTGAATAAATGGCCTTTTCTCTCCTGATTGTGTCATCAAGTTCCTTCAGTCAAGGGCCACGGGCCAAAGACCACTGCTTATCTGCAGATGTGCTACATAGATTGTTCAGTGAATGATTAAAAAAAGAGCCTTGTCCTGGCAGCAGTTTTAATTTGTTACGATTCCAGACAACTTGCCCACACATTCTGTGTTTTCTAAATTTTAAGGTATATTTAAGTATTTCTCAAAGAACATTGGTGAAGCTCACTAAAGTCTGGGCCAGCTGTGAGCCTGGTACAGTGCACAGTGGGATGGCAGATTTCTCTTTATCCCTGTGGTAGTCTGGGAGGCACAGATTTACTCATCTGATCCTGTACATGACTAGGCAGGGACAGAGAGCCTGGTGACTCACTTGGTAGAGAGGTTTTGTGAGGATATAGGGCTGCATCACACCAGAACCTGTGTGTGCATGAAAATTCATACAGATGTATGTGAACATAGGTAGGTACATGCATCCATGTATACATACAAGCCCACATGTATGAATGGGTGTTTACACACACACATCTAGAAAGTATTGGGGAATATATATGCATGCACATACACAGGTGTACTACACACACACATTTGAATGTGTGATATACCAAGAATCACCCTTATAATTCTGGTTTTCACAATAAATAAGTGTTCAGCAGGCACTTCACCCTGAGTCTTTTCTCTTTTTGAGAGATTGAGACTCCTAGGCCTTGTCTAGCTCACTAGTTCTGGTCAGCGATGGGCCTACCTGCATATACAGAGATCCACCTGAGCTTTCTGAATATGTGAGTGCACATTTGTCAAGGCAGAGAAAGCAGAGGTCTTTTTAAGTGTTGCAGAATTTACTAACTGGCTTCCAGTGGTATTTCTGCAGCTCTAGGTCCTGGTCCACCCAGCCCTGGGCTAGAAGTAAATGTTTAATAAACATGGGGCATGCTGGCAGGAATAGCGTCCTCATAGGAGCAGGGTTCTAGAGTCCACTGGGCCTGGTCTTGCTCGTGCTAGGTATGATTATTTATCCTTCTCCTAAGAACTTAACCTTTTTTTCTCTTTGAGGTGTACAACACAGCCTCCTTGTCAGGCAGTTCAGAGCATGAGGCTTGGGAAAGGGGCCAGATGGTGCTAAGAAAGGGCCACCCATTGGGAAGATTTGGAGCCAGTTTCCTTCACTTTAGCTGGAGTGAGCACTGGTTCCTGCTTGCTGTCCGAATTGAGTTTTTCCTTTGGGGAGGCTCACAGAGTTTGCCCTTGGGGAGCTATCTGCATTGTATAAAAAGCACGAAGACAGATTGTCTATCAGAGAAGCTAATTTTAGGTGCTGGTAGTTTAAGGGCCTGGAAGACTCAAAAATATGTTTTTGTTTTCTAAGAAGTACTTTTCCCTCTGAAAAAACAAGTTTGACTCTTTTTTTCCTTTTTTTTTTTTTGCTCTTTGAGACAGGGTCTCGCTTTGTCGTTCAGGCTGGCCCTAAAGCTCACTATGGTGCCAGACAAGCCGCCGTGAACTCAGCAATCCTCCTGTCTCTGCCTCCCGAGTGCTGGGATGACAGGCGTGAGCCACCACGTCCGACATTGTGGTATGCGGTGTTGATTGTTGGTGGGCGTGTCTCCACGCCCAGCATTATATGTGGTTACCGGGATCGAACTCAGGACCTTGCGCTTGTGAGGCAGGCGCAGGAACCACTGAGCTAACCCTCCGGCCCCTTTTTTTCCTTTTAACATCAGGGAAGAGGAGACCTGCCAAAGACACACGAGGGCAGATCAGACCTGCTTTCTGTGGTGTCTCTAGTGCCTGGCACAGTGGCTGCCCAGTATTCCATATGCTGTGGACGTAACGTTGGAGACGTGTAAAGGAGCCTCTGGCCTGCCCCCCCCCCCCACACCCTGTACCTGGGATTGAACTCAGGAACTTGCACTTGCCAGGCAGGTACAGCGCCACTGAGTTACATCCCTAGCCCAGTGTTGTCGGTCTTGAGAGTGAAGTTGTATCTCTGAAATGATAAGTCCAAATGGATTATTTGCCTTTTCAGATTTAGAATTCCAGTTTGTTTTCTGGGATAGCTGCAGCAGATGCACTCCTGTTTGAGGACCTTGAAGGTTGTTCTGAGATGTGAAGTGAGGTGGTGCTGGCTTATTGTGACAAATACCGCTGTATCTGTTTAGGGTGACAGACATCTGTATGACAGCTCTGGACCTCCCCTCCCCCGTGGCTTTTTTTGAGAGAGAGCAGCTTAAATCCCTTCCAGTGTTTTCATGGCCATTGACAGGACTGTAGATTCTGTGGAGAAGTAACAGTGTCTTCGGTGGTGGGAAGATAGAAACACCCTGTGGCAGGTGCTAAGGGATTGTTCTGTGGGTGGGCCCGCAGCAGACATGGGGAGTAAATGGAGAGTGTTGTGGAGAAGATCTTGTCCATTACCTTTGGGGCCCCAGAGAAGTGAGATCTTGCTTGCTGGGCATGACACAGAGATGAGACCAGGTGTTTTGGTCACTTACAGCTGAGTCTAGAAGAGCACACTGCATTGGGGTTCGTTGCCAACCAGTCAGGCTGCATAGAAGACCTTGTAAGTATCTCTTCTAGGTGCTAGGCAGGGCTGTTCTGAAGCAGCTGTTTGCAGAGAGAGAGAGCCAGAGGCGGTTCTTTGTCCTTTGATAGCTGTTCTTGGTTCTCCCAGAGCCCAGAACCCCATTAGTAGATGTTACTACATTCAGAGGATCTCACTCGGTACGCTGGAGACCTGCAGTGTGACCTGCTCCCTTCACCATGGTCTCTGGCCACCCCTGCAGCATTCATAAAAGGCGGGTGATTGTGTTGGGAGGCTGAGCTTGGGAGGCTGTGCTGCAATGCTGACTCTTCTCTCTAGAGAATCTGACCTTGAATAGGTTGCCATCTCTTTTCAGCTTCAGGTTGCAAGGAAACGCCTGTTGCATTCTCCTTTGTTGGTTCTGAGCAGCTGTGGGCAGTACAAGAGGCGAGGGTTCTCCCAGGATATTCCTACAGGGTTTCCCATGTGGCTCTAGAGTGATAAGTAGTTGGCTTTAACACACACACACACACACACACACACACACACACGCATGCACACACACACACACAATTATTATGTAGGCACCATGGCAGTTAGCTTTGATTTTGGCCTCAATTTGGGCAAAGGGCAGCTGTTTAGAGCCAACCCTGTTAAGTGCTACAGGGTCTTGGGCTTCTTCCCTCTTCACCTGTCCACTCCTGAGGGCCTTCCTGAGGGCCCTGCCCTTCACTGACTATGGCAGTAGTGCCTTCTGGTCTTGTAGAGATGCTCCCTTCTCCGAGTGTAGGATCTCACTCGAGAAACCCTCCTATTGGGCCTAACCTCCTGATCCAGCCGGTTCTGGCTGAGGACCCAGTGTCCTAGTAAGCCTGTAGCCTTCCAGGCAGTGGACAGCGGTGGTTCTGCTTCTCCTAGGATACAGGTGCAGACATTGGACTCATTAAAGCTGCAGGAGGCAGAGATGTCACTTTATTTGTGACTTTATTTGGTGTGCTGGGGTCTCTCTCCAAATCTTAATGTAATTACTGTCTAAACAGAAAGCCTGTCTTAGGGCATTTGGCAGAGAAGGCTGGAGAATTCCTTTTCTGTCCTTGTAGTATGGGTTGTCAGAACCAGCTGGTGGCCTCAGGGGGTATGGCCGTCATTTCAGGCTGGTGATCTTGATTCCTACCCCTCAGCCCTCCAGCCTCAGAAATGGGAAGCTTTAAAACTCACACCTTGTTTGGTGCAGTGAGCCTTAGAGTAAAATGTGATGTGTTGGGTGGGGAGACAGAGGCTGGAGTGACTGCGTACATCAACTTCCCGCTTGGCTCTCCTTAATAGGCTGCAGAGGTCCTGGAATGTAGGGCTCGCTAGGCCCTGGAGTTCCACCCATGGCCCCTGTTGCTTCCAAGTGTAAAGGCATTTGTGGAGCCCTGAGAGTGGAGGGCGAGGGGCCTGCGCTAGGAGGTGCTGGCTGCTGTGCTGTGAGCAGGTCTGGCTGGCTATCATTGGTCTCTGAAGGCACTTGGGCTCTTGCCAGACCGAGTCACAGCTGACTTAGGAACTTGCCACACAGGATGCTTACAGTTCCCGTTTTAAAAGTAGGTTTGCAAGTACATGCTCAGAAAATGAATCAGCTGGGAGAGAATGCCAGAAGAGCCACTGTGAAAGTGTGGGCAGGAGGTACAGCTGTCTGTTGAGCTGGCCCCAGGTGCTGCTCAGTCCTTTCTGGAGGTGTGGCCTGGCAGGGTGGAGAGGGAGGTTGTGGCTGCCACCCTTCTGGTCTGCTTTTAGCTTCCTGCCTGTCTCCCTGACTGGCATGGAGGTGTCTCTGGACCTACTTTCCTAACCAAGGGTGTGGCAGTGGGTGGTCAGAGAGGGCTGGGAGCAGGCAGGAGCCCTCCGTGATCCATCACTTTGGAAGTGAAGGGCGATGTCTAAGGTGACCCCATCAGAGTTACCCACTGTAAAGGGCCAGGAGTCTGAAATTCAACCAGAGTCTTAGGGCTATTGGAGTGCAATCTGCCTGGATACCTGCTGCTCAGTGGGCTTAAAGTGGCTTTTGATGCTGCCCAGGCAGGCCAGGAACTACATTCTGGGCCTTGTCATCTGTCTCATTCTTACATGTTCTTTTTCCTGTCATGTTTTCATACTGCTGAAATTAGAAAACATCTTTCAGTGAGTAAGAGTATGTTATTTCATGGTTTAGCAGATACTTTAGGTAGCCTTTAGGAAGACAAATGCTGACCTGGTGTGGTACAGCTGATGACGTCCAGATCCAAGACTCAGTGAACTGGGCTGTCTTCTTCTGGGTGGAGTCAGCACCCTGTGGTGGGAGTTGGAGAACCAGCAGCATTCCATATGGGGGACTGGGCAGGTGTCCTGGGATGGGGCTGCTGTATCTGACTTCTGTGAGGGCTGCTGTCCTGACGGCTCCTAAGGATGGTTCTGCTACTGTCCGTACAGAGTACATGGCACCCTGAGAGAGCTCAGGAGACTTGTTCTTGCCCCCTGTGCCTGCTGATCCACGTACCTTGTTACCTTCCACCTACTCCACTCTAGTCTGTTGCTTCCTGGCCTACAGTCACCAGAACTGCAGCAGAGGTGATCAATTCTCAGCCTGTCCTCTGGGCCTACCTTCTCAGAAGCGAGTCTTGTGTGGTAATTGGGGTTCCCACTTGAATGTGGTGACTGAGGGTATGCCAGTCTGTCCGTGTGGTATGGTGCAGTTCTCAGGCACCATTTCCTTTGTGGCTTCCCAGGTGTTGGACAGAACAGAGCTCTGCCTTCTCTGCACGGGTAACTCCTTCATCAGGGTGGCTGTGTCTTGGAGGACATGTTGAAAGAGAGTGAGAAGCAGACCTGTGTGGAGGTGCTGGGCAGAGCAGTCCCTGTGGACAGGGAAAGTCTTGCATATCCGGGCTCTTGAGTGAGCCCCTGCAATTTGCTGAAACCCTGGTGGCTTGGCCCACAAGCTAAAAGGCCAGCTGCTTGGCTTTGTGACTTGAGAGTTTTTGGGTTGACCTTAGTCCCCCTATGGAGTTGATTTTATTTTACATCAGAGGCTTTTGAAGGTTCACAGGCAGGATGAGATGGCAGTGCACAGTTGGGGGCATCTGTGTGAGAGTGTCCTTGGTGGCCTCATTGTTGATATCCTCTGGAAACCAGCCCTAAGTGACGGCAAGGGTACCCAACTCCCATCTGGTAGTACAGTAAGTCCATCCTGCTGATGTGATTCATTTCACTCAGTCTGGGTAATAGTGCATGAGGTGGTGATACTGTACTCCATGTTTCCCATGTTGAGGTGGAGGCGGCCTATTCAGTGAGAGGCTCCTCTCAGGGTCCAGGCATCTGATTTCCAGGCCCAGGGCCTGAGAAGGAGCAGTGAGCTGGACTGAAGGGTGACCTTACGTTCATTCCATGGTGAAGCGTTGCCGAGTGGAGGTAAAGGATGACAGTAGGTGAGGTGCTGGCCATGAACCCGCTGCTTTTATGGGCCAGGAGGAGCTGTAGTGTGGAAACAAATGCAGTGATGTGTCCTGGAGTCTCCTACGTGTGTGAAGCTGCTGAAGCAGGAATTTTGGAGCATGTCTTATATGAATAATTAGGCCAGAAATCTTCATGATGTTTATTAGACTCCAGATATTAAAAGTCAAAGTCATGGGTGGGGGAAGCAAGGAGCCATGGTAGTCTCTTTGGGGTGCCATAGCTGGGGTGACTGCTTTTCAGGGTACTGGACTCACCTGTTGTTAACGTGGGGCAGGACCCAGTGACTCAGGTGTAACTTTGTGGCATCAGGTCCCAGTCCTTTATTGGTGATGCTGACCTCACTGACCTCTGCACAGTTTCTAGTGACCTGTGGCTTGCTCATGTGAGGGCCGGAACACACAGCCTGGGTTGTGAACACAGCAGCAGGGTAGTAGACTGCCTGCTGCTGCTCTTACTTTTACTTTACTTATTTGACTTTTAGACTTATAAGCCCTGAAGGTCCCTCTCTGCTGTGCCTCTCTGTCTTCAGTGGATTTTTTAGGGACTTCTCTGGTGAAGTGAAACTGGGAATGGAGCATGAGTTGAGAGCAGTCAGCACAGCATTTTGATGTTGGGAACCTAGTGTCCTGTGTGCATGTCTTGGGGCTGTCAGGCTGCTGAGGTAGCTCGTGTTTCTCTCTTGAAATATGGGACGGTACTATTGCCAAGGGGAAGTGGAAAAGAAATATATACTATATTGTAGTTCATGTGTGTGCACACACGGGTACATATTGTGCACATTTACATATTTGTATTTACACATGGGCTTGTAATATGTGTCACACACTCATGCATACAATATATGAGTTTGCACATACTTGCACTTAGGACCCATGTATCTGCAAAAGGCACATTTCAGTGCATCAGTACATGGTGAGTGCTTGTGTACATGTAGATGCATGTTCACATACTGCTTACGTGTACATTCACATATGTACAAATGGTATGTTTTGTACACATTTGTAGCACACTGAAATATATGTTTGGGTATATACATATATGTGTACCTGACATATGAAGTTGTGTCCATGTACTTACTCGCATGTTCAAAGTGAACCCTGCCCAGCAAAGCCTCTGGTCAGTAAACTTCTGCCCAGTAAAACTTCTCCCAGCAACTTCTGCCCAGTAAATCTCCAAGCATTCAGAGACAGGGTTTGAGAATGTGTCCCATCTTCAAGGTGGAAGTACAAGTGACTTGGCTTCCTCCGCCTGCTGAAATCATCAGGGATTATTTCAAAGTCCTAACTTCTGATTTTCACTCCTTTAAATCCCAGTGCTAGCACTTGAATAGAAACAAGTTTGCTGTTATGCCTCTCACTTTGATTAGCTCATTGGATTAAATTAATTGTCAGGTTGCCTGGAACCAAAGCTTCTTAAAATGAAAACTGTTTCACTCAGGAAATTTATGCAGGATCAAAAATGGAAGATATTCTCCTGGAGGAAGGGGAAGGGAGCCTGATTACTGACCCTAGGGCTTTGGACCTGGAGCTGCTAGGGGATGTGTTACCTTTTTCTAGTCTCACCTAAGCCCCGGTCCGCTGTTTCTCAGGATTCCCACAGGAGTGACTCCTCCTTAAAGAGCTTGTTAGTTACAAGTAAAAGCCCTGTGGAAGGTGGCTTAAGCAGAGAAGGAACCATCCCACTGTAGGAGAGGAAGAAGGCAGGGCGGGCTCAGGGCACATGAGAATGGGGCCTTAGCTGTCTGTGGCCGCAGCAGTCTGGCTGCCCTGCTCCAGGCCTGGTGGTTGTCCTTCCTCTCTGCACGGGGCTGTCTCTTCTCAGGACCCCCACATCTGCTCCTTCTGGGCAGCTCTCAGTGTAGGTGAGCTTCACCTCCTTCAGGAAGCCGATGGTTGTGTTCACGTGGGCATCCTCAGCTGCACATTCTGGGGATATGTGGCATGCTGTTTGTCCTAAAGGGTCCCACTTGTAGTGAGTGTGGCTCACTACAGAATGTTTCTGTTTCTTGGAGTCTCAGGGATCAGCAAGCGTTTTGTCTCTGTGTGACGGATGCTTACCCTTGATCTGTGTGTGGCAGGATGTGGTGAAGCGAGGGAAGGGCCTGAGGGCACAGGTGCCTGATGTCTCATGGCCCTCTGAGGGGCCACTTCTGGCTTAAACAGACCTTCATGGTCGTTTGCGAGGGTGAGGTTAGGGAAGAAGAGAGGAAACTGGCCAAGTGAGGGCAGCAGGGGAGCACTGCCGGGATTCCCGCCAGAGTTGCTGGAGCTTTCTTCCATAGACCACCTTCAGGCGTGTTGTACTCAGGGTCCACTGCTGGCCAGGAGAAAAGCTGATGCCAAGCAAGCATCCCTTCCTGTAAAGCAAGATGTAGTCTTGGACTTGTGAGGTGCTCAGGGTAGTCTTCTGTCCTGGAGTTTGTTACAGACTGCTGTGTGTTTTGCATGGGAGCAGGGGGGTAGCGGCTTGAAGGTCTGGAGACATCTTGTCCACTCTCCCATGTACTTGTGTGAGTGTGTCTGGTTTCTGCAGGGTTGCCAGCCTGAGGATGTAGTTTGGGGGGCAGCACAGTGTCTGTCCAGAGGGCAGAGCTCCAAGTTGGGACCACAGATGGTCCTGCTCCTCTGAGAGATACCCAGAGCTGCTGACCTGCTCTGTGTCAGGTATGGAGAGAGTGAGCTCTGTTTTCTCCTAAGCACAGTCTTTTTGGCAGGTTCTCTCTTTTCTACCAGTTTGTGTGGCACTTGTGTCAAGCCTGTGCCCAGAGCCACAGGGAACATCCATTCCTAGAGAGAGGCTATGAGAGCATTTGTGGGAGAAGGCATGGAAAGAAGGTGTGACCTCTTCCTCCAGAGCACAGCCAGGCATGTGTGAACTCAAGCACAGCACCCATGTCATGTGTTGAGCAATTAGATGGGCTGAGTCATAGTGGAGCGGGCTTTGGGAGCTAGAAGGTCTTGTGGTACAGAGGTACCCTGAGGGCTTGTTTTGTTTTGTTTGAGACAGAGTTTTACTGATCCCAGGCTGGACTCCAACTCTTGGAGGTCCTCCTGCCTCAGCCTCCTGAGTGCTGGGATTACAGGGGTGCATCACCGCTCCTGGCCCGCTGAGGGCTTTCTTAGCCAGTGCTAATGAGGCAAACACTGACTTGCTTGCTTTCAGAGGCCCTGAGAGTGGTCCAGGGTGCTGTGCCTGTTTGGCTTGAGGAAGCTCAGCCTCAGGAAGAGCTGGCATCTTCCCTGTGCAACCTGAAGCAAGGGTGTGGGGTACGGCCTCCATTTCTACCTTGCCTGCTTCTATGGATATGTAGCAAATCACTGAGTTCTTTGTAGGATGATATCAGCTGTGCTGGTGTCTGAGTCATAGGGTGGGGGTGCGATGGGGGACTTAGGCTCTCCGCAGAGCCTGGGTCTCATTTTAAGGTCACTCTTCACGTGTGTTTCCTTTCCACCTGGACGTTCCTACCAGCTTCACTCTATCTCCGGCCATCAGGGCTCTTGGAAATGGGCCAGAGTGATTTGGGCCACCCTCGGCGTCAGGCCTCCCATTCAGTTCCCTGTGTCTCCACATCTCTTAGGAGGTTCTTCGTGCCCTCCTTTCCTTGCTGTTACCTGGTGGCTTTGAACTGTCCCAAGGGCATCCTATTCAGTGAAGTGCAGGGTGAGGCCAGGTTATTGGTTATCTCTGTCTTCAGAGTCATCTTGGAGGGTGGTGAGGTGGGAGGGTCTCCCTGATGGAGGACAGTGGCTGAATGAGCACCGAAGTGCTGTATGAGGCGCAAAGCCAGACTGACCCAGCTGGCAGAGTCCCTTTGATTGGTTAGCCCTGGATGAACAGCAAGCTTGGCTTCTTTCACTCTAGCTGTTAACACAGAGCAAGTGTGTAGGTCTTTGCAGAAAATGCATGCTGTGTGGAACACACAAGCTTACATATATACATCTGCCTTTGTTTTTTAATGAACATTTTGGCTTTTTAGCAAAATTGAGCTTTGGGTATGGATAGTTATCTTATTCTCCACTCCATGAAGTGCTGCACCCATCACTTACTCCCAGGGGTCCAGGGCTGCTGGTTAACATCACTAGCCTCTTTCATGGGAGGGCCATCATCTCTGGCAGTGATGTCACTCCTGACAGTGCCGAGCCACTTGCCTCTTGGTACCTCAGGCCTGTCCCGAATTGGCAGCATCTGCCTGGTGGAGTGCTGGGTCATTTGTGGAGCCCAAGTACTCCTCACTGCGGTCACCCGTGCCATCTGGACACATGAGTACCACATTGGCCTTTGCAGTTCAGGCAGGCAGGAAGCCTCAGCATCCATTCTGCCCCCATAGGATGCAGAGCTTCTGCTTTACATACCCAGAGACATTGGAGGATTCTGCCCCTCAGGCTCATGTCTTGAACCGTGTCATTCCTTTCTTCCCAAGCCTTTGTCCAGGTGTCTTGGGGGAAAAAGCCTCCTTTCTCCTCCACACAGAATAACAACCACCCTTTTCCCTTTAACAGGGCCAACATGCTGAGCCCTGGTCAGCTGATGCAGGTACAGCTCCTACCTCTGGGTTGAGAGAAAATGCTGAGTAACCTCCTCACTTCCTTGATGGCTTAGTATTACCAGGTGAGCCTTGTGGTAGGCACCAGGCGAGAGGCCAGTTGGCCTCCATCTGGTTGGGACTCCTGCTGGAGACCCCGGAATGTTCACAACTCATACCAGCCTGAGCACTGCAGGATGCTGCACAGGCGCTTCTCCAGTGTCCCTGGGGTGGAGGGTCATCCAGAGCAAGGGCCCCATGCCAGTGTCTCTATGAAGGGTCATCCTTCCAGCCTGGGCTTTAGGCCAGCATCCTTGAGTGTCCTTGTGAAGGGTCCTGTAGAGTAGTAGGCCTGAGCGCCCTTCCCGTGATCAGGGTATGCACTTCTTCACTTTCTCACTTGGCCTAGAGCTTTGGTCCTCCATGTGCTTGCTGTGTGCTGGCCTAGCCAAGGGGTCTGGTCTCTGTGGGTCCAAGGATCCTCCTCCGAGCAGCACTATATACTCTGCCAGCTCCCTGCCTGGAGGAAACAGCTGCTTCTGTCCTATCCTGCCCACTGGCTGCCTGCCCCTCCCCCCACTGGCTTTTGTTCACCCTGCCTCAGTGCTGGGTCCCTTGCTCTTTGTTCTGCCAGGTTTCTGATTGGTAACATCCTCAACATGGAGATGCTGCCCTGTTCTGTTGGCCTCAGAGAGTGGGTTGGGGCTTTGCATCATGCATCTTGTGGCATTGTGTTGGAGAAAGAGAATTCTTGTTTCTGATTTGGCTCTTGTTTTCCATCAAACTGGTCTTGTGAAGGTAAGAGACTTGGTATTACTAGGTCCTATGTTCTTAGGTGTACTTTTTTAGCAGCATTTTCTCCTGTGGCCAGGAAAACCAGAAAGTGATAGGTGATCGTTTGGTGTGAGTGAATGTGCAAGACCAACTCTGTGTGCATGTGTATGTATATGTGTATGTGTACATATGTGTACATGCTTGTGTATGTGTGTGTTTTGTCCTCCAGAGCATCTTAAAGGTCTCAGCTATCATTGGCATTGGGTTTATTATCTGTATTTTAGGTTGGGGTGATTTGGGGATGAGCTGTGACCCTATGGTCTATGAATGTGCACATATCTGAAGCACGTGCTGCTGGCATTGGCATCTTCCCTGGGATCCTGGTGTCTCTGTGAAGGGTTGTGGCTCTTTGTCTTCCAGTTGGCTGCTGAAGGCCCTTTATTACAACAGCTCATCTAGGGTTTGTCCAGTTGGGGCTATGCAGTAGCGATGACTTGTCATGAAGTGACTGTGCAGTCACGAGACTGGATTTCATAGATTCCCGGGCTGTGTGTGTGTGTGTCCAGGGCATGGCTATCTCTGAAGGTGCTCCCCGGGAGGCTGGCTGCACACTGGCTTCTTTTTTTTTTTTGAGACAGGGTCTCGCTTTGTAGTCCAGGCTGGTCCTGAGCTCACTATGTAGCCCAGGCAAGCCTCGAACTCAGCAATCCTCCTGTCTCTGCCTCCCGAGTGCTGGGATTACAGGCGTGAGCCACCACGCCCGGCTCTGTGGTATGTGGTATTGATTGCTGGTGGGCGTGAGTCTCCACGCCCAGCATTGTATGTGGCCACCGGGGACCAAACTCAGGACCTTGCGCTTGCAAGGCAGGCGCCAGAACCATTGAGCTAACCCTCCGGCCCATGCACACTGGCTTCTTGATGAGCCCCCGTTCAGAGCTTTGGGGCTCTATTTCTGGCTTACTGTCAGACACATGAGAAACTTGCACGCTGTTTGTGCTGTTTGGTGCCTCTGAGTTTCTGACCAGGAGCAGAATTACCAGGTGCAGTCTCCCATCTTGCTATGACACCTGGTTGTTTCCAAAACCACAAGAGTATTGTAGGATGAAGATCACGCTGCAGCTCTAGGGGCCCATATGCAACACTGGGGCTGGTGGGCCGTGGTGGGCACACTGTCAGGGGAGTGTTCTGAAGGCAGCACCTGAGTGTGAGTTGCAGGGCTCAAAAATAAGTAAACTGTCTCCATTTTGTCTGCGTATATTACCCACATGGTTAGATCTGCATCTGAATACAAGTTTCAGGCCTCAGTGGCAATCTCCTGGGCCAGCCTCCCATTGTTTTGGCCTCTTTTGTGCCAGTTGGTATAAGCTGGAGCCTATGTGACCATTACTTCACTCTTTTGGGGCTTTTTTAACTTCCTGGTTTTTTTGCTGTTAGGTAAAAGACCAAAAAAAAAAAAAAAATTATATTTTGTATAAGGTGGCAGATGTCCTATGTCCTAGATGTGGGCGCTAGAAATGTTTTTATTGTTGCCTTCTGTCTACTTTTGCCCTGTGATCATAGCCTTCATTAGTTTCTCAGCAGCCACAGTTTTGAAAATGACCCATACTTTTACCAGATGTGACAAAGAAACCCAACCTCAAAACCATTCTGTTAAGCATCCTAAAATTATGCAGAAGCATGTGGCACTGGTTTTGCAGTCCTTCTGTCTACTTGGTGAGTCATTGAGTGACTGTGCTGAAGCTCTAGAACTCGCATCTGGAAGGGTTGGTCTCTCAGAGCGGGCTTGTTTCATTTTCAGTACATCTTCCCTGACCAAACAGCCAGATGTTGATTCACTGGTTGTTGGCAAGGGTGGAAAGATGCCCATGGTCTGTAGCCTCATCTGCATTAAGCCATTTACTTTGTTCCTGTGCATGAAATGTGTCCCACAGCTGGATGTGCCTCTGTCTGATAGGCTGGAAGCCAGCATGGGACCAGGGTGAGTGCTCCAAATGGAAGATGTGGGAACCCTGTACCCCTCTCTGTGTAGTCTTTCTCCTTAGATGCAGCCACTGGAAGAGGAAGAACAGCTGGAGAAGGTCCCCGTGGATTCCAACTTTGTGTTTCTCTAGTCACCACTCCTGAGGAGTGTCAGCCAGTCTTGCTGGGCTTGATAGCATTATGTTTTAAATTGAAGGCAAGTTGGCTAAGGAGAGATGAAAGGTTTACTGTGTTAGGATCAAGCGCCTTTCAGCCATGATTATGTCTTAGATTTTTTATCTCGTAGTGTCGTACCTATGGGAAATGTCAGCACTACTGTCAGAGCCCAGTGCTGCAGGAAGGGCGATGGGAGTGTCTGTCAGAGGTCGTAGGTGTTGGGAGTGGCAGGGCTGTACGTTTAGAAGGCGCTTGCTAGGCCTTGAGGATGCAGTTAGGGGAGGAAGGATAATGAGCAACTTTGGGTTACATGACAAAGTGCAAGTTTTAGAGTGGGATATTCTGGTCTTCCATTTACAGAGAAAGTTGAGTTCTAAGCTCTTTTGTGTATATGTGTCATCATTTCTGCAGAGCTGGGACTTGTGTGCCACACCCTTAATTTGTGCCAGTTTTTTTCATTTCCCTTCCTCCCCCCACCCCCAGCCACATGGTTCCTGCTCCCCTCTACTCAGCGCAGGGCTGGCTGTGTTTCCAGACCTGAGCCTTTACTGAGGGGTCACTGCTTTATTGTTCAGTGAGTCGGGCAGGTTCCTGTCCTGGTGGAGGTGAGTGGGGTACAAGAAAATCTCCCCTTCTCCTAGTGGTAGGTTAGTATAGGGTGGGGAGATCACTCCCTCTCCAGGTGGAGTTTAGTGGGGTGTGGGGAGAGTCCCTGTTTCCTGGTGGGAGTTAGTAGGGTGCAGCGAGGTCCCCTCCCTGTGGAGATTAACATGATGCACAGAGATCTCCCCTCCTGCTGCAGCAGAGCCTAGGAAATCTCCTAAAGAAGTGCTCCTCTCACTGGGGCCGAAGGCAGTGGGCGGAGGTGCCAGACCCCCAGTTAGATTTGGAAAGGGGCGCTGCAAGATGAGAGGCTCCCTAAACCTGCTGAAGCCCCCACCCCCCGCTGGTGCTCTCTGACAAGCTGACACCTCCTCGATCATCTAAGCGGTTTTCCTATTTGTCTGCTCTGGAAGACTGTCTTAATAGCTTGATTTAAATTTCATTATGGAAAGGTTTTCCATTTTAACAAAGAGAGTCTGTTTGTGCATGTTGTGGTGTGTTGTACTGTAATGTTCTTTACGATGTGCCCCATTATCATTTCATCAGAAGGATTTGTCGTCTGAGTGTACTGCGGGTGTGGGGACCCTGAAAAGCTGTGAGTTATTGAACTATAACTCATTGCTCACCGCAGTGTTGCCTACAGAGCCTCTTGAAGGGCCCGACAAGGCTCCTCTTGCTCTTTTGTTTTCCAAAGAGCCATTAGCCTGGTGGGGAAAAAGAGGGGTGCGGGCACAAACTGAACACACGAGTTGCTCAGATACAGTTTGTCTTTCCTTCTCTGGAGTTTTTCACTGCAGATTTGGTGGCCACAGGAGTGGTCTCTAAGTCCTTTCTAGTGCCTGTGGGACCACTGTGTGTCCCTGCAACCTCTCAGAGCTGCTTGTCCGTATGATTGCTGGTGCCCAGTGCCCTCCTGGCTTTTCAGGGACCAGCTGTTGTCACCATTGCCACTGCCCACTTTCCTTCCTCAGTTGTCTGTCCCAGAATTGTTGCTGCCCCCTCACACCTTGGCTGACATCTGAGCCCCACCCAGGAACAGATCGTGCCTTGGCATTGGTCAGAGCCACGTAGCCTGGCCACACTCTGGGTGTTTAAGTCAGAAGGGAGGCTTTTCCAGATCATCTGTAATGCTATCACAAGCTCCCTTTGCTTGGTGGCCACTTGATACTACACACAGTACTTAAAAACTGTACTGTTTTACCAGGGCACTTACCAGGCACTTAGATGATTTTATGATGAGTTTGCTCCGTGTGTAGTCTGCTTCTAATCTGGCTCATCAGGAATTAGCTAACTTGTCTTGTGCTCAAAATAGATTATGTTGTCAGTATTCAGAATGCAAAATGTCATATTCTGAATGCAAAAATGTTGCACATGTTTCTATTTCTTAACATTTGTCTTTCCTGTCCTGTAGCCTCTTCACTACTGGGAAAGAGAATTCACAAATAGAAATCTTTCGGGAGTAGATGAGGTGCCAAGTCCTCGGTGGCCATGTCTGCTGGTGCTGGAACATTCCTGGTTATACCCGTCCTTGTGGTCAGGGCGTGGGTCTAAAGGGTACACGTGGTACTGCATGTGCAGTGTCTCAGGATATGCAGCCCACTAGGTTCCACTAGGTCCCTTGGGTGCAGCTGCAGGTTTCCAGGCTTGGGGTGTTATCTGTACCAAATACACAGATCTGACCTCTGTATCCGAGCTTATGAAACAGGTGTTAGAGCAATGGTCCTACAGTCCCCTTTGGCTTAGGAGTGTCTACCACACTGGGATTCCTCATATCTACCACACTGGGATTCCCTGGATTTAACACTGCATGAAAAGCTCTCCAGTATTTACCCACCATTCCCGTGCTACCCTCTGCTGCCACCCATGCCCTCTGCCTGTTAGTGAAGCCTAATTCCTACTCCCTATAAGGTCCTTTAGCCACCCCTCCACTGCTCCTGTTGCTTGTTTGATCATCCTGTGTCAGACGCCCTCTTGTACTCCTCCTTCATGGTGAGGTGGCCATTTGGGTAATGTCAGTGCTGAGCATAGGGCCGCCACTGCCTTCCTTGTTAAGTACTTAAGTGGCTCTGGAAAAGCCCTCAATGGGCTCTGGCCATTACACTTACTAAATGCTTGCTTCTGGCTGGCGCTCTGCTCTGATGCCTACTGAGGAAGTGCCATGCTAGCTGTGCAGGGTCTGAGAGGCTGCTCTTTTTCTGGTGAATGTGATGCTTCTAGGGACCCCAGTTGACTGAGCAGTTTAGGGTTTACCAAGAAGCCAGCGTGAGCCACACAGTGTCAGGACCAGAAGGTTCCTTGGGCTGTTTCTCACTCAAGTAGAGCACTTCCATGCAGGAGAAGGACAGATTCCCAGGAGCACCTGCCCGGCTGTGCCTGAAAAGACTCCCTCCTACCTGCTAGTGTCTGGGATTGCACCCAGACAGGTCTGGAGGCTCAGGGACCATAGCCCTGCCACTTGAATGAGTTGCAGGACAGTAGCAAAATGGCAGCCTGGCTCAAGTTGTCTCAGGGTGGAAATGGGCTGAAGGTATGGAGGTGGATATCCTATATGAGCTAAGGCAAGAGTAGCAAAGGTCTGGCCCATGCCCTTGGTATTCCAGGAGAGGGAGGTGGAGGTTGAGGCCCAGAAAGAAGAGGAAGTGGGCATTGACCAATCCAGGGTGGGATCCTGGGGTCACCCTGTTCTGATCCAGTTTCCACTGCTCCAGAAGAGATAGGATGAAGAGACCTCCAGCCCAACAACTGTAGAGTTACCTGTACCTCACAGGAAGAGTCCACCTTTCCTGTGAGAGGCTCAAGTCTGTTTGTCCACCTACAGGCTGGGTCAGGCTGCCTTGTCCATCAAAGTGCTTCACTCCCACGAGCCCCGCAGGGGTTCCCTGTCCAGTCCATGCCTCTGGCACGGCCATGCCTGTAGCCTTACTGCCTCTATCTGGTATTGCTGCAGGGCTGGCTGGGTTTTGCTTATAAATGTGAGGACCAGAGCCAGAGTCCATCGTGGAGTAGTGACTTGCAGGCTGTCTAGGCACTTGGTTGGGAAGAAGTGGAGGGCAGCAATTCTTGATGGGAAAGGCTGCCTGCAGCTCTAGAAGCTGATATGAGCCAGTGTTTGAAAGAAGTAAAACAGCATTTAAAAAATTTTTGTTGCAAAATAAGACTGCTGTGCTAGCAGACATCTCACTTTTTTTCTGATCTGGTTATATCCCATATCCTTTTGCTTTCGACAGCATTTCTTAAGTGTGGGATGAGAGTAAGAATCTTTAGTAGGTGGTCACCCCTCATTACAGAACCAGCATACTAGTGACAAAAATGTGAAGACTGTGAGGAGCGGGAGGAAGTGGCACAGTCTGTACCACAGGCAGCACTCAGGCCTTCAAGCGTTATTCTCCTTGGTTATTTAATATCAAGGAGATAATCACATGTTACATGATTATTTTCTTACCTTAAAGTAGTGATCTTAAGTGATTAGAAAGCTTGTATTTAATCAATGGGGGACTTCTAGTCTGCTAGTTTATACTCACTTAAGATGAGCACCTTTTTATATAAATCTTTGCTATGATTTTCATTATTTCCTTAGAGAAGAATCCTAGATCAGAATTACAGGGCCAGAGTTTACAAAATTTGGGGGCTTTCGATAGGAAAATGCCTCAGCTCCTTAATGTTTGTTCTATTCACACTCAGGGAAGTCCCTGTGTTTACTGCATTAGATCTCTGAAGTGAAGAAAAAGTTCATCACTGGGATGGACTTGCCATTTTTATTCTGAAGAGTTGAAAAGCTATGTGACCACATAAATGGATTTTTCCCTCACTTTGTATTGGCTGTTTATAAAAATTACAACTCATTGTCTGCTCATGCTATTATTTTCACCAGACTGTTTTTTTAAACAGAAATTCTAACTTCATGTAGTTAAGTTCTCATTCTTTTCCTTCATATATTCTTCCATTGTTTTTAAGCTTAAGAAAGCCCTTCAAAATAATTGGAAAATCAAATATGTAATATTTATGTACAGGTTACTTTTGTGTTTGTTTTCTTTTGTTTTTTTGTGGTACTGGGGATCAAATTCTGGTCCTTGTGCTTCCAAGGTAGGTGCAGTACAACTTGAGCTAAACCCCTGGTCCTTTTTTTTTTTTTGAGACAGGGTCTCGCTTTGTAGCTGGCCCTGAGCTCACTATATAGCCCAGGCAAGCCTCAAACTCAGCAATCCTCCTGCCTCTGCCTCCCTAGTGCTGGGATTACAGGCGTGAGCCACCACACCCTGCACTGTGGTATGTGGTATTGATTGCTGGTGGGCGTGAGTCTCCACGCCCAGCATTGTATGTGGTTACTGGGGATCAAACTCAGGACCTTGCACTTGCAAGGCAGGCGCTGGAACCACCTAGCTAACCCTCCGGCCCAGCCCTGGTCCTTTGTGTTTGCTTAGTTGATTTTCTTCGTTAACTCTTCATCCATCTGAATTGATTTGGTATTTTGAGGTATGAGGATCATAATTGTTTCACTGTCCTTAGTATCAGTGTCTAAGCAATTGTTCAGGTGTGACAGCTGTTTGCAGATGCTTCCTGTTTCCAGGGGAGCCGTATGAGGTCTCAAACCCTCCTTCTCTACTTCTGAGGCCAGAATGCTCTATTTCTCCAAACCCCTTCTCCTGTGTTGCCCACAGGGCCTTTCTTAGCGTGGCCCACAGTACAGGACAGTGCCCCTGCCCCTCCCCCAGGTGGGGCTGCAGTGAAGTATGTGACTGGAGGGCACTGGGCGCCCTGTACACCCCACCATCTTCTGAGTATCTTTACTTCAGTACCAGGCACCTCCCTATAGGCACAAGTCTTGGAACATCTAGGCCAGTCTAGTTCTGCCACTTCGTTAGACAACTCTGGTCTGTCTGCTTTGCCAGTTTCTTCATTTTGTATAAGTAGGAGCAGTAAGCTTATTTGGTCAACCTGCTTACAGGAGACAAAGTGTGCAAGAGTATTTCAGATCACCTCAAGTGGTACATGTTTCAGTATAGTGTGAACGTTAATTTGAATATCAGATGCTAAGAGTTCTAAGAGGTGTATTACTTTACTTCCGAGGAAAAACAGTTACAAGATGTTCTTTCACCAAACTGGAAGTTTTGTGAGGGAGTATGGAGTTGGGTGGAAACATCTCATTGGTTGTCTTCTGCCCCTGTGGAAACAGGTGGGGCCTTGTCATCTGCCAGGCTTGGCTCTGGGTTTGAAATCTGCCTGTACCCTTTCTTGGGTCAGGGGCCCAAGCCAGTGCCATCTTCTAATCCTTAGTGTCCTCTTCTGTAATACAGTGGTAAGAAGATAAGAGATAAGATGTGTTCTGGTGCCTTGCCTGAGAATTAAGTGTGTGTCCTGGACACACAGCAGGTGTTCAGTAAACATCACTTTGCACCTTACTTTCAGGAGGAAGTGCAGATTCTTACTTGTGGTGGTGTATTGAGTGACCACAGTGGGACCTGAGGGTGTTTCGTTTGACCCACCTGGCCCCAGCCATCTGCAGATGAACTTCTGCAGAGCTCCAGGAAAATGGGCTGTGCCTTGCTGCCTGAGCTGAGGAGTTGTTCTCTTTAACATTCAAACTAGGGTTTTAGAATTTACAGGAGTCCCCAGACCTGTCTGCCCACCACCCCTCCCACGCAGATCCCAGCAGGTATATGGTGACCCCAACCCCACACTCTTCCTGCCCAGATCCTTAGCTGAGAATCACAACGGCCTTACTATGAAGCATGACCCCTGGATACCAGGAGGGAGCCACAGTGTGGTGGGACGGCCCATGGAAAATGGAACAGGATCCCACTGTGCCCATGGTATTAGAGCCTTCAGACTTGCTTGTTGTGGCCCACAGAGTCTCAGAGGGAACCAAGTGGCCAGAGGCCATGGCCCTGTTCCTCTATGTTAAATTGTGTTCACCTTACCCGAGCCAAGGCAAGCTGAGATAATCATTCCTAGGAGCCCCACTTTAGCTGATGTGTGTAGAGCCCTGAGGGCTTCCTTGGGGAGCAGGGTAGAAATGGGGCTCACTGGAGCTGAGCAGGCATTGGCAGACACTGCCTTATAAAGAGATATCCTGCCCTCCAACCTTCTGAGACTCCTCACCGAGCTCACATAGGCTAGGTCTGTCCTCCCTGACAGCATGCTGGAGGGTCAGGCTCAGCCAAGGTGACTTCTGAGTCATGTTCTGGTCAGGCCAGGTATTCGAGGTGGCCTAGGTACCTTTGGTTGAAGGTTCAGAGGCCAGGTGGTCTCTTGGAGCCTCTGAGAGAGTGCTTACTGGGGTTCTCAGCTGGGTGGCCTTGGGGAACAATGATTTTCTCCTGGAGCAGATGTGAGTCACTTATTTTATGGGGGCAGTGGCTCTCTCTCCTGGGTCTGCTGACCACCCAAGGTTTCAGGGCCCAGTGCCAACTTTCTGGATGGCCTGGCCTGGATCCACACTGAGAGGAAGGGATAAGGAGAGGAAGTAGGGTTTCGCCCAGGAATGATACAGGTGCTCAATTTTTATTTTGCTATTCATTGCCTTAGGAAAACTTTGCAGGATTTTCAGCAAATCCTTATGCACCATAATTGTTCCCTAGGTTCATAGGTTTGTTTTTTAGAAAGTAGTTACACCTCAAACTAGTCCTCAGGAATCAACCTCATCTTTTCTTTGAAGTTTGTTAAGTGACAGCACTCTTACTATAACTTGTCATTTACCACAATCCTGAGCTCATAGTTGCCATTGCCGCTGGTGTTGGAGCTGAGTGCCCAGGTTGATGTTCTGGGGAGACCTGGCCTGAGTCCCCTTGGCTCCTGGTGTAGAGGGTCCACTAGTCCCCATCTTGGAGTGACGTGTGTAAATGTGGAGATTGGGGTGGGAAAAGCAAGTTTGATTGCTGAGTCTGAAGAGCCCGATGTCAGTGGGGAGCCTGGTTTTTCCCTCCTGACGAGATGCCCCCAGGATGTGATCCCTGCACACCAGCACAAGATCCATTCTGAGCCAAGGCAGCACATTGTGGCCTGACTTTAGTTTCTGATTTTGGACTTGAGCACTGTGCAGGTACAAACCACTTCCTTACCTGCACAGTGCTGCTGGCTGGAGGAGACACACTCATCTGATGCCACAGGGTGTAGAAACAGGTTAAGAAGACGCATCTTTCTCAGCATTGGCAAAAACTGAGACAAACAGTTTAAACAGAACCCCAAGATTGGGGTGTGCTGGAGGTCCTCTGGGCAGAGCTAGGATCCCAAAGACAAGGCAGAGAGCAGGTGTGAGCCCCAGTCTCCCTAAGTTGTCCAGGGGTTCGGTGTGGATGTACTAGGAGGCCCCTTCTCTCTCCTCAGCCTTTATAGCAGGGGTAAGGGTGGTCTCAGTTGGGTCTGCACCAGACCCAGTATCCTGGGAATAGCATGGGGTTTGTGTTTCCTGGTGCTGGGCACCTCTGAACCCACCTGGTCATGCAAGCTGGTGCTGCTGCTTGGAGTAGCCAGGCTGGCCGAACACTTTACCTCCTTTCCTGTTGGGATGAAAGCTCTCTGCTGCCATCAGCCCAGGGCTGCTTTCTCTTCTATCTGCCACAGTGGAACGGAAGGACGCCATGTCCCAGTGGACAGAACAATGGGACAGTGGGGCTTTGTGTTTTGAATAACATCCTAAGGAAAATAAACCAGCAAGGCCAGAGTGGACAAAGAGGGTGGGATCCGATGATGTGATAAGGAAAGGTAAATATTAGTTGTCTTACCATCTGCCTCATTACCTGAAGATCACTCAGTTTTCTGGGGAAGTGTTTTATTTTGGGTCATTATGGAAGCCTCTCCTTGGCATGTAGTTCTTTGAGCCCTGAGGTGTTAGTTGTAGCTTCACAGGCTCACAGCCTGTGGAAGGAGGAATCTGAAAATGAGTCGATCCAGTCTTCCTTCACTGTCAGGCATCCACTCAGGCCCAGAGATGCTGTGCCAGGCTGCTGTGCCTGCACAGCCAGACAGGAACCATCTGTGGGCCCTGCTGACCATCCCCTACGCTCCCTTGCTTTCCCCTGGGTCAGCCTTTTAACTGTCAGCTCATCCCTGCTCTCCAGTGACTATCCAGCTAGCTGGACTGTGCTCTGGCCACCAGCATGAGGAGTGGGTCTGAGCTTAGGGGTGATTCATCCTTGCCATTCTGTACTGCATACCTGGGATAGCCCCAACCAACGTGGACAATGGCCCTTGCCCGGGGTGTGCTAAGTAAACAGTAGTGTGGGTGTGAGGTTTGCAGAGGACTTGAGTCAGATTTCCCTGTGCACTGCCTGTGTCAGGACAGTGGTGCGCAGGTGGCTGCGAAGGCTTCTGCTTTCCTGGGGGATGGGAGTACAATGGCTGTGATCCCCCTGCCTGTTGCTATAGAAATTCAAGCTGGATCTGAAAGTAAGTGGGTGTGCTCGGGAAAAGTCCTTATTCCTTCTGCCCGATCTCCTGGAGTGGCATACTTCTACAACCAGAGGCTTTTCTGCAAACGGATTATGATTTCATCTTTTCCTCCCACATGGAATTCTGTTTCATGCATTTTTGAATTTCCAGCTTCCTGCCTTGCCGCCTCCTCCATCTTTGGGGAGTGGCCCGTGTAGTACTGAGTGGTAAATGAATTATCTAAATCATTTAGCATAACATGATATGAGGCAATTCCTGGTAGAATGCGTGTGCCTTTTACCCAGTTACATGGTATCCTTTACCATCCCCTAGCCATGGTGTTGAAGGGAGGAAAACAAGACTTGGGTTTTGCTGAGTCTTTTGTGGCTCTGAAAGAGCTGCATCCTGTTTTCTCTTGTCTTGTCCTCACTGGAATGTTTCAACACGCCTCACAAGTGTGTGTAAATTAGACCAAACCACAGACAGAGCACAATGCATAGAACTGTGGATAAGGACACTTCTGACCCCAGAAGAGCCACAGTGAACCTGCAGGGACTGGGAAGGGCTGACTTCCTTTGGACCGTTGGCACTGCAAGTCCTGACATGGCTGGAAGAAGAATCAGCTGTCGTTCAGGAGGCACCCAAGTGAGAGGCACAAATCTGGGTGCACACTTGTGTGTGCTCCTATCCTGGTTTTTATTTTCAAAAAATTGTAGTAAACCACATTTTCCATAGATTTTACTGTTTTACTCATCTTTATGCAGTGTGTTGGCATTAAGCATTCACATTGCAGTACAACTGTTCCTGCCATCAGCCCCACCGAATGCTCATCTGCTACACGATACTAACTCCTCTTTCTTCCACCCCTGACAGCCTTCATTGTACTGTGTTTCTGAATTTGACCCCTAGGAACTTCACGCAAGTGGCATCACACAGTGGTTTTTCCTTTTTTTTCTTTTTTTTTTTTGAGACAGGGTCTCGCTTTGTAGTTCTGGCTGGCTCTGAGCTCACTATGTAGCCCAGGCAAGCCTCGAACTCAGCAATCCTCCTGTCTCTGTCTCCCGAGTGCTGGGATGACAGGCGTGAGCCACCACACCTG
>PVIC010010493.1:0-16008 GCA_004025085.1 Thryonomys swinderianus
GAGGCCCATTGGCCAGTGTGCCCAAGAAAGTAAATACACCAGGTGGATGTGGCCAATAAATTCAGCATCCTAGTCACAGAGGAGATAGAGAAGGTGAATTATTGATCTATAAGGGCAAATAAATTATAATATCCATATTCCTTAACTAGACATTTATATGAAAAGATGCACAGGACCTCCTGCTCAGCAGGTCATTTGTATTTTAAAGTACCCAACTTAGTCCAGATTAGTTTTCAATGGAACTATTCATGCAGAACTATTTTTGCACTGCAAAACCTTAACATAACACTATAGACTGTGTAAGTCTACAACTATTAAAAAAAAAGAGGAGTAAATGAGTTCTAGAATGTACGAAAGATTTTATGAAATAGGAAATGTTCAAAGGGAATGTGGTAGAGGAAAGCAATAGGGGAAAGAATGAATATGATTTGAAAAGAAAAAGAAAGCTCATGCATATAGGGGGTAGGGGTTTGTGGGGTGGGTAGGGATATGCGTAAAAATGAGAATTAACTTGTGTCATATACTGGTACAAATTCCCCAATGTTAAGTGTGATTGTAAATTGTATATGAAATGTTCTAAGAATTCACTTAAAAAATAAAGAAGAATCAAGTATATGCAGAAATATAGGGTGCTGGCATGTCATCCTTATTAATGGAGGAAGAATCACATGGATTAGTTCTCTCACTGCCACGGACCAAGAGAACCTCATTCTGTCAGTCATATCCACAAGGGCTTACAGAGGGCAGCCATGAAGGAACTGTAGCTTTCCTACCATTTCACCAGGACTTTATCACTAAATACAGTGCTCATCACAATATACCAGCCTGCCAGTGTGTATAGGTTATACTGCTTTTTCACCTTGCCACCGAGATTCTCTCAGATACATAATACTGTATTTTTCAGTAAGTACAATGGATGTATAAATCTTAAAGTAGAAGAGGAAGGAGTCAATAGTCACGTGTCAGTGACTCATATGCCATGTGATTGAAACTATTATAAAGCAACCCAATAAAAAGCACTAGCTTAATTAAATGCAGGCACAGGGGAAGGAGTTTCTTTCAAGTGGAGAATTTTCTAGTGACAGACAGCTGTAGAGGGAAAATTTTTCAATAAACAGGAGCATCTTCCAAGGAAAATTCAGAGAGGAACTAGTGGTCTATAAATCCCTACCTCCAAAATATCAGGAAAGACAGGATATTATAAACAGTAGTTGAATTTTTTTTTTTTTTTTTGACACAGGGTCTCACTTTGTAGTTCAGGCTGGCCCTGAGCTCACTATGTAACCCAGGCAAACCTTGAACTCAGCAATCCTCCTGCCTCTGCCTCCTGAGTGCTGGGATTACAGGCGTAAACCACCACGCCCGGCACTGTGGTATGTGGTATTGATTGCTGGAGGTCATGAGTCACCACGCCCAGCATTGTACGTGGTTACTGGGATCGAACTCAGGACCTTGGGCTTGCGAGGCAGGCGCCAGAACTACTGAGCTAAATCTCCAGCCCCAGCAGTTGCATTTTTGGCAAAGTGAAAATCAGGGAGGAATTGGTAGGAATTCCCAAGGCTCCTGCACTGCATATACGCACAGAACAATACATGCTTAACATTCCTACAAGGTTTAAATGGCACAACATAATGCATAGTGAAACAAAAGATTTCTCTCCTTAGATAGATGTAATGAAATGTATAGGGAGTCTTAATGGTCAGAAAAGCAGGTTCTCAAGGTACCTGGAGTGTCTCCAAATAGGATAAGAAGCCAGAGAACAGTGACACAAGTGCATACTTGTCTTAGATAGTTTTTGTTACTGTAACAAAACACCTAAGATTGGGTAAATTACAAAGAACAGAAATTTAGGGCTGGGGATTTAGCTCAGTGGTACCAGTATCTGCCTCGCAAGCACAAGGTCCCGAGTTTGATTCCTGGTACCACATATAAGAGTGCTGGGTATGGTGGCTCATGCCTGTAATCTCAGCACTCAGGAGGCAGAAGCAGGGGGATTGCTGTGAATTTGAGGCCTGCCTGGACTACATAGTGAGTTCAGGGCCAGTCTGAACTACAAAGTGAGATTCTGGAATAGATTAGAAGATCCAGAATCAAATTCAGATACACTAAGCCACCTCATCTTTGACAAAGGAGCCAAATATCCTCAGTGGAGGAAAGATAACCTCTTTAATAAATGGTGCTGGAAAAACGGGGCTTTAAGCTGCCAAACAAAAAAGCTAGATCTGTCTCTTTCATCCTGCACTAAAGTAAAATCAAAGTGGACTAGAGACCTAAATATTAAAAGAGAAACACTAAACCTTCTGCAAAACAGGTTAGGTAAAGCTCTCGAAGACATTGATTTAGGGAAAGACTTTATGAACAAAACCTTTATAGCATGAGAACTAGAAGAAGGAATCAACAAATGGGAATCTCATCTTATTAAAAAGCTTCTGCACAGGAAGAGAAACCATTAGCAAAGTGAAAAGATAATAAACAATTTGGGCAAAAATTATTTCTCAGACAAAGGGCTACTATCTAGAATATATAAAGAGCTTAAAAAAATTAGCCCCCTCAAATTTAAAGACCCAGTTCAAAAATGGGCAGCTGAAATGACCAGACACATTTCAGTGGAAGAAGTAAAAGCAGCTAAGAAGCATATGAAGAAATGTTCAATATCACTAGTCATTGGAGAGATGCAGATGAAAACAACACTGAGATTTCATCTCACTCCACAAAGAATGGCTGCTATCTCGAAATTAACCTGCAAGAAATGCTGGCAAATATGTGGGGAGAAAGGAACCTTTCTCCACTGCTGAAGATTGGTGCAACCACTATAGAGATCAGTGTGGAAATTCCTCAAAAAACTAGGACTAGAGGACCCATTTGACCCTGCTGTTCCCCTGCTAGGTATATAAATGAAAGAATTAAAAGATTCATATCAAAGCAACATATGTGCACCATGTTCATAGAAGCTCAGTTTGTGGTAGCCCAGTCTAAGAAACAACCCAAAGGCCCATCAACTGGAGACTGGATAAAGAAGATGTGTTTTTTTAAAAAGAAAATGGAGTATTAGCCTGCCATAAAGAATGATGAGATTAAGTCATTTATACTTAAATGGACATACCTTGAGGAAACACTCATAGGGGAAATAAATAGGTCACAGATGTGTAAATACCATATTTTTTCCTCTGGCATGAGAAACTGAAGATGTAAATGAGTTCTAGAGTGTATGATAAATACTGTGAAATAGAAAATATTCAAAGGATAAGGGGGGTAGGGAATAAATAATGTGGGGAAAATGTTATGGTTAAAAAAACAAAGTTTATGTATATATGGGGTACAGGATTGTAGGCTGGACAGGGAAATGTGAAAAAAATGAGAATTAACTCATGTTATATACTGGTACAGATTTTCAGTGTCAATTGTGATCATTATGTGTATAGAAAATGTACCAATATAATCAATCAATTAAAAAAAAGAATAGAGGGCTGGAGATTTAGCTCAGTGGTTCCAGTGCCTGCCTCACAAGCGCAAGTCCCTGTGTTCAACCCCGGTAACCACGTACAATGCTGGGCGTGGTGACTCACGCCCACCAGACATCGATACCACATACGACAGTGATGGGCGTGGTGGTTTACGCCTGTAATCCCAGCACTCGGGAGGCAGAGGCAGGAGGATTGCTGAGTTCAAGGCTTGCCTGGGCTACATAGTGAGCTGAGGGCCAGCCTGAACTACAAAGCAAGACCCTGTCTCAAAAAAAAAAAAAGAAAAAAGAATAGAAATTTAGAGGTTGCCATTGAACCTCAGTGGTATAATGTTTATCTAGCATGCGTGAGGTCCAAAGTTCCATCCCTAACATTGCAAAAAAAATTTTTTTAAGTCTTTTTGGCTCAGGGGTCTGAAGTCTGGAAAACTCAAAAGTACAAGGCCTTCATCTGCTCCACATCTGGCAAGGAACTCACGCTGCATCAAAAGATGGCAAGGGCATCACACAGCAAGACAGAACAAGCTTGTTGGGAAGAGCCCACTGTTTTATTTTCTTTTATTAGTACATGTTTGCCAAACATAATGATCACATTCATCATGGAGAATTTGCACCTGTACACAGTGTATCAGAAACCTTTTGTTTCCCATTTCACTCCTTTCCCTTCAAACTTTCCTTCCCTCCACATTTACAAAAGCTGTTTCCATTCTTTCCTTTCAATCTCTTTTTTGAAATTCTTTTATCTTCCTTCCCTTTCCCTCTTGCCTTGTTCTCCTTCTTACTTGAATAAGTTCTTCCTGCTTCCTAATATATCTCCTGTACTTTGCTCCTTATTTACATTTTGGGTTTCTCTCACAAACACAAAAGAAACAGTTCAATACTTAAACTTCTGTGTCTGACTTATTTAACTCAATATTAAGGTCTCAGGATATATCCATACACGTAAAAATGTCTCAAGTTTATCCTTTATGAAAACATTGCACTCCATTGTACATAAATACCACTTTTTGTTCATCAGTTCATCTGCTGATGGGCCTATGGGCTGTTTCCAATATTTAACTGTTATAAATTATGCTGCTAAGAGCTTACTTTTTATAACAAAGCTACTCCCACAATAACTGATTAATTCACAATCTCTCAACCTATAAGTGGACTAATTCATTCATAAGTACAGAGATTTCACAAGCACAGTCTTCCACCTTCCAAAGAATTCATCTCCAAATATCATTAACATATGTCTTTAGGAATTAAGTTTCCAACACAGAAACTCTGAGGGCTGCATTCAAATTAATAGCATTACTCCACACTGGATTGCATCTATTCCAGCACTTCACTCCTGACTCCGGAAGTTGACCAGCTGTCCCGCTTGCTTTGAGACACATACTCTAGGCTCTTTCGCTGAACATAGAGCACATACAGAAGGATCTGTGAGATAAGGCTCCTGTCAAAGTCTGTTTCTCAGTGTTCTGAATAATTCTAGCCATCCTGGGATGTGGGTTTTAAGCACTGTTATCCAGAGATATTTTGGATAAATATTCTAAATTAGCCTTGAATCCTAAATTAGCACTCTGGTTTGGAAGAGGGCATGAAGAAGCAGTTCAGGTCCTAGTTTTAGCTCACTTACTCTGAGTCTCAAACTTGTCTCGGTGTCTAGAAACCCAGGATCCTGGAACCCAAGTGTAGAATATGCTACACAGAGACAATCCAATCCTGAGTACAGGAAAGCCTTAGCTGGGGAAATTTCAAATGTTTGAAATCAATGTCACCTGAGTGGCTATGAAAAACAATAACTCTGTGCAACCATTGTGGAGATCCGTGTGGAGATTTCTCAGAAAACTAGGACTAGGGATTCCATTTGACCCTACTATCCCCCTGCTAGGAATATACCCAAAAGAATTTAAAAACTCACATTGGAAAGACAGATGTACACCCTTGTTCATAGCAGCTCAGTTCATGATAGCTCAATCTTGGAAACAACCCAAATGTCCATCAACTGGAGAGTGGATAAAGAAGATGTTGGTTTTTTTATAAAATGGAGTATTACTCTGCCATGAAGAATGACAAGATTGATCCATTTAGGTGCAAATGGAGACACCTGCAGGATATACTAATAAGTGAAATCAACAGATCACAGATAGACAATTTCCGGATCTTCTCTTTGGCATGAACACCTGTAGATGCAAATGAGCTCTAGAAAGTAGGACAGCTTTTATACAGTACAAAATTTCTATAGGAAACTTGGTATGGGAATGTGATGAGAGGAAGGAATAAGTATGATACAGAAAGAAAATAAAAGAGCATGTATAAAGGGGGTGA
Organism: Thryonomys swinderianus; assembly: GCA_004025085.1. Taxonomy (NCBI): domain Eukaryota; kingdom Metazoa; phylum Chordata; class Mammalia; order Rodentia; family Thryonomyidae; genus Thryonomys; species Thryonomys swinderianus. Next base: position 5,780 of record PVIC010010493.1, read on the forward strand.
GGAGGTGTGGGTGGGTAGGGATATGGGTAAAAATGAGAATTAACTTGTGTCTTATACTGGTACAAATTCCCCAATGTTATACGTGATTTTGAGATGTATATAAATTGTACCAATAAAGAATTCAATTAAAAAAACAATAACTCTAAGAAAGAAAGCCCATCATGGGATGTATTATTCAAGTTGAACCTCAGAGTTCATGTGGTTTGTACATCTTGGGTCTATGATATCTTTCCCACTAAGCCATGTAAAACCTTAAAAAAAAAACAGAAAATACAAAATACAAATCAGTGTTGATTTACTTCTCTGCATGCTGAGAAAAGCATATATTACTTGCTCTCCATACCCCACCTGCCAGTGGTGTTGGGTGAATTTCCCAGAGGAGGAGGAACAGCTGCTTCCCATATCAGGGTCCTCTGGAAACTGCCCTTGAAAAAGGCTCCATCATCAGCTGTGAGATCAGCTGCTTCCTCTCCTGAGCATAGGAAGGCTCTAGAAAACAGAAGTGTAAACACCATTTTCTAAGGGTGAGTGGGGAAACACAACTCTTGTTTGTTCTTTTGTTTTTCTGGTTTCTCCTCCAGTGCTGCATATTGAATAGATACTCTACAGAGTTTTTAAAGTGTTGCTACTGATTTCATGGAGTATTGTAATGATAAAAAGGAAACTAAGGATTAGTCTTGGAATAGACAGACTCCAATTATTCTTACCTTGTGGCATCAGGCCCAAGTCAGTTTTGACATGCCTAGAATCTCCAGGGTAAGCTGCTGTTCTGTGCAGATGACCTGTTCTGATCCCATTAAAACTCTTTACTGCTGTTCAAAATCAATTCCCAAGCCAGAGCTAGAAAATCCAGTTTGGTGAATAGAAAAGAAAGGATGCTGCCCAGCTGAAGGCAGCAATGATGCTCTCCCTTGAGTGTATTCATAAGGTTGAGGTAAAACAGTCAATTAGGACTTAATCAAAGAGTCATAAATGCCAGGAGAAATTGTGTCTTTAGGAAAAAAACCCTGGAAATAGTAGAGTATAAACATTGAGTAACAAGTCACTGGATAGTTCATACATAGGTCCATCATATAGTAACATTAGACAAATGAAAATACAATACTTCCATTGTTGAAAGTTATGTTTCTAACTGTGTGTGTGTGGTGCATATGTGATATATGAGCATATGTGTGCATGTGTGTTTGTCTGTCTGTCTTCTGTCTGTCTGTACCTAGTCCCCTTGAAATATTTTGAGGTGGAAAACTGTTTCTTCTCTCCTGAACTTTCTACTTCTTTCTCAAAGCTCTTGGAAATACATCAAATGCAGGAACAAGCTCTTTACTACTTTTGCCAAGTAGACGATAAACACAGCCTGATTCTGAAGGAAGGAAGGGCGTTACTGTCTTTCTTTCCTCCCTTTTATCTCTTCCTTTTCTAACCATGCAGTAATTTCTCATCAGTAATGAGCTCATTTTCTTTGGTTATACTATCAGAGACATTTGGATGCATGCAGTCTTTTAACTCAACCCTGTTTCATTGGTACATTTCTTACCTTTATTCCTACTAAAAGATTAAGGCTATTGCAGGGGAAGGGGAAAAAATGAGAATTAAGACATGTCATATACTGGTACAAATTCTCAAGGCTGGGTGTGATCGTGATATGTATATAAAATGTACCAATAAAGAATTCAATTAAAAAAAGAATAAGGCTGATCATTAATAATCTGTCACTTGCTCATCCTTTAAGGAAACTAGAAATATGAAGCTGTGTAATTAATATTTATTTCAGTATCACATGAAAGAATCTTAATTATGAATACTTAAAATACTTAAAGGGTATTTTGGCTTACTAGATAAATTAGAGTAAAACCAAAACTATGTGATAAAAATTGGCCTTAAGAAATGTCTATCTAGGATCTTTGCTCCTTGGTCATTGATGAGAAGCTGCATCTTCTCATGAAACACCAGCTACAACCCTGAAACACAGTGGTGAAAGTTGGGGCAAATTGACTTGGCACTGGGTATCTGGTCACTGGAACACAGATACTGTTGCCATTGATGATCTCTCATCATCAGTAGCCTACTGTTCGAACATAATTCCACTTGTGCCAAGTTCAATATGCAGTCAAGTCTGAGAATGGCCACCAATGGAAGCCCTTTTCCATCTATCAAGAGAAAAAAGCCTGCTAACATCAAATGGAATGATGCTGGTCCTGACTGTGCTTGGGATCCATGGGTGTCTTCACTGCCACTGAAAACGCTGCAGCCTTCTTGAAAAGTAGAGCTGAAAGAGTCATGATCTCTGCCTTCCTTTCTGTTTATAATGGGTATGAGCCAAAATAAGTATGACAACTTCCTTAAAACCAGGAGAAACTCCTTTGCTGTATCCACTACTTACCCCCCTAGGCCAAGGTGGTCTATGACAACTGTTATATTATGGAGGGACTTGTGGCTAAGGTCCATCACAGCCTTCCAGAAGACTATGGATGGCTCCTCTGGAAAATTATGGTGTCTTGGCCATATGTCTTCCCAGGACATAAGACCTGCATCTACTGGCTCTGCTCAGGCTGTGAGTGACATTGTGTCTGAGATAGCAAGCCCACTGGCCTATGGGCACATTCCCAATATAGTGATCATGAATCTGACTTGCCTTCTGGAAAAAACTGGCAGGTATGATGACAAGAAGATGGTGAGGAAGAGATTATAGAGCCCAATAAAAGACATCTGAGGACCAGGTTGTCTCTTGCAAATTTGATAGTGACATCTACTTTTCCAGCTACTCTTCCTTTAATGCTGAGGCTGACATTGTCATCAATGCCCATTTTGTTGAGCTCATTTCCTGATATGATAATGAATTGGCTACAGCAACAAGGTGGCAGACTTTATAGTCCAGAGTAAGAGTCCCCTGGACTACCAGCTCCAGCAAGAACATAAGAAGAAGACAGAGGCTTTCAGCTGCTGGGAAATGTTTGCCCTGTTTCAAACACCTACCACACCAAAAATCTCTCACCTTTCATTATCCCAGACTTCCCAAAGAAGGGAGGGGGCTTTGGGAACTCTACTTTGTCATCAACAAAGCAGTACACCCAATAAATAGAAATCTTTATTGGTTATATTTCCCACTTTATCTTCTACTTGGTTTTGTTCTAAATGTAATTTGTACTAATCAGAGTATGTGGGTGCAGAAATTAGAAGGCAAATCTGGCTCAACAAAATAGAATTTTCATTGGAAGAAGACTGAGTAGCATATAGAATTGAAGGGAAATACAGAAAACTAATCATGAAACAAAGACAGAAAGTAAAGGAGGTTGGGAAGCAGATATTACTAGAAACAGCAACGCATAGGAAGACTACATCATCATTGGACACTCAATTGCCAGGCACATGAACTACAGTCCCCCAAATCCCTAACTCAGCTACTGTCAGAGTGAGAAGCCTTTAACCGTCCCTGCATCTTTGTATCTCTCTCAGGTCCATAACTAAAGTATGTTCTAATGTTCTATGCAGGAACTAACTGAACAGTCATGATACATGTCTCTAGTTATTAGTGAGAAGCACCTGACTGATCCTGTCTTATGATTTGTACCCAAGTGCGATACTATGACCAGTGGATGCTGGTGGCATTTTAGGATCAATGTTCAGAGTCAGGGTTCAATAATCCCTCCTTTTCAAAAAGTATTATTCAGTGGCCCAGGTATTGGGGAACTGTAATAGAGGGTAGGTGTAGGCTCACCGTTTAAATCTAATTCAGTATTCCCAATCCCCTAAATCTTGTTGTTTTTCTCTTTTTTTTTTCAGTGTAAGCTCTGTTACACAAGTTTTTAAAGGCTATTGTCTCTAAGGACATTGTCCTTATCTAATTTTCCTTGTCATAAGCTATGAAGTACCATACAGGTTATTTCAAATTCCAGTAAAGGACAAATGACCAAAACCCATGAATATCAACTTCTTTTCTAGGTTAAACATAAACCAAGAGTTGCACAATTTACTTTTGCTTATATCTTACTGGCTAAACTTATTGACATAATTATTCATCACAGCTTCAAAGGCCAATGCTATAGTGTGATCTTAAATTCCCCAAAGGCCCATGTGTTAAAGTCTTGGTGACAAGATTGATGCCATTAAGCAGTACTGGAAACTAAGACATATGGTCTAGTGGAAGCTTTCTAGGCCTTTGGAACATGTCCTGGGAGGGAATAGCAGAACTTTGGCTGCTGCTGCTGCTTCTCTTTCTTATTCTTCCTCTCTCTCCCTTCCCCTTCCCCTCCTCCTTCCTCTTTCCTTCTCTTTCTTCTTCTCTTTCTTTCTTTTGCTTTCCAGCCAAGAGGTGAGTGGTCTTCACCCATCACACATCTCTGTTTTGTTGTGATGCTTTGTCATGGGTCCAAAGGCAATGGTGCCTACTAACCATGGACTGAAACCTCTAAAACTGTAAGTCAGGATGAATGTTTTGTCATTATAAGTTGATTATTTCAGTTATTTGTAACAGTAACAGAAATCAGACTAATACTACACAGCAAATGTGATCTACATCTGTGTGGTTATGTGCTTAGGATGGAAGGGAAACAGACTGGGGGGAGCAGCTTCCAATCTTTCAAATAATCTCAAGTAAAGAAGGAATTTATACAAAGTTGTAGGGCAACTTACAGAATTATTAGAAGGTCTGAGACCCAGGAATAGAAAACAGACTACATTCAAAGTTTCCCCTACTGTGAATTTCCCCACTGTGAATGCTACCAAGTTCAATCAACAAAGCTGTGTAGTTAATGCTACTGTGGATGACTTTACTATCTTCTCTGTTTTAAATGTGCTGGTGGTGCCATAACTGGAGACTTCCTGCTGTTTTGAGATTTTTTTTTTATTCCACCATGGTCGGGGTAATCATCAATGTCTCTGCATCTTTCTATCATAAAGTTCGCATCTGAAATATTGGATAAGGCAGTCACGTTTCCAAGTCTATCAGAGTCATGACTCCCAGGGGACAAGAAGAGAGAATATTTGGTCTTTTTATTAGTAGTTGGCAGAAGGTTATGGCAATAAAGAAGCTCTGCCACCTTCTAAGTATTGCATTATAGGGACCTCAAATCGTAGAAGGTTTTTAGCCCAAGAAAGATAAACACTGATTATGCAGGTTCTGTCCTGTTGGTGAGCAAGGTGCCTATCAAGTAGCATAGCTCATATCTCCCTAGTCATCACAACCAATGGAAAGAGAATGCCTCTCTAATTGTATTTGTAGTTGAAGTTTAGAAAAAACTTCTTACTGACTTTGTGTGGATGCTCAGTCCTTGAGGTCTAAGAGTAGAGGACTTATTCGTTCGTCTGGGCAAGATGTCCATGTTTGTGACCAGGAGTAGTTGGGCAGACCTTGCAGCTGGAAGCCATCCATAATCTATGAAGTGATGAGAAAGTAGTTAACCCAAGAAAGATATACTAAAAAGACAATACCAGGTGGCAATTGAAGAGATCTCGCCACTATGTGGACCATATTTTGACTAATATTTAAAAATTTAGTTATTATGGCTTCATTTTTCACTTGAATATCTACAGTATTGTCCTCACCTCTGACCTCATTAGGAATGTCTTAAACTATAGCTTCAGCTTCCTCTGCAAAGATTACAATCCTTGAGAGAAGGAAAACTAACCAAATGAGATTCATAGTTGCCATAACAATCTGGCTGGACAGGTCTCAAGTATAGAGAAACTGCAGGGCCTGGAATCTTTGGGGCAAGACAGGGCACTAGAGAAGAATATGCCACCTCAAAGGGGACTCATAACCCAGGATGGGGTTCTTCGTGAGTCTTTGGCAAGGACAAGACTGAGTGCTCAGAGTATAGCAATACGAGGTTATTTTGTTTTGTTTTCCTCAGAGATAGAGTGGGAAAAGAGATTAAGTAGGGTTGAGAGATGTTTGAGCTCTAGCCCAGCAGAGTGTACAGCTGGGACACCAGACAGGCCGTACTGTTGGAGGAGGGAGTGTGGTACAATAAAGACTTCAATAGACCCACACTAGCAAAGCCTTAAGAGAAAATGTAACTAGATCTCCAGGGCATCAGAGTCTGGAAGCTGACTACATCCAGGTTAGAAGGTCTTGGCAAACATATCACACCTTCCATATATCTGCTCTAGTGAAGAATAAAACAAGTCTACAGATTCTTATGCTTAATTACTAATTGAACTGCCTCTAGAGTAAAAATACTCTTCAGGGAGAGCATAATAGAATTCAAAGAATCTAAAATATATCATTCACCATGTCTGTTATGAAGTAAACTGATAATACTAAAAGTGCAAAACACTAGAAAAATGTAAGCTGTAGTTGAGGAAAAACAGTCAATAAAAACTGACTACTAAACCACCTATAGAGTGGAAGAAGCTATAATGGAAAATTAAATACGAGATTTGAAATAAAATATGGTCTTATTGAATGATCAGATAGCAAATCTTTTTTTAAAAAATTAAAATAAGTGAAATCAATAGATCACAGATAGACAATTTCCGGATCTTCTCTTTGGTATGAACACCTGTAGATGCAAATGAGCTCTAGAAAGTAGGACAGCTTTTATAGAGTGGGAAATTTCTATAGGAAACTTGGTGTGCGAACGTGATGAGGGGAAGGAATAAATATAATACAGAAAGAAAATAAAAGAGCATGTATAAAGGGGGTGAGGAGGTGGGGGTGGGTAGGGATATGGGTAAAAATGAGAATTAACTTTTGTCATATACTGGTACAAATTCCCCATGTTATACGTGATTTTGAGATGTATATAAATTGTACCAATAAAGAATTCAATTAAAAAATTTTTTTTAGTTTTTTTGAGACACGGTCTGAATCTGTAGTTCAGCCTGGCCCCAAACTTACTATGTAGATCGGGCTGACCTCAAATTCACAGTAATCCTCCTGCCTCTGCCTCCCGAGTGCTGGGATTATGGCCATGAGCCACCACGCCTAACTCAGATAAGAAATTAACACAAAAATGAAAACAAGAAGAAAGAGGAAGAAGAGGAGACAAATAATGATGGCAATGAAAAAGAACCGGATAAAAACTCTAGAACTAAAATACAAATAATTGAAAATTCACTGGGAATAATTCATAACAGAGTGAAGATGACAAAATAAATTCAGTGAATTTAAAGATAGATGAATAGAAATTATAAAAAACTAAGAACAAATATAATTGAAATCTCAAAAATAAAATAATAAAGCTGCATAGAAAACAGTTGTGAAAACAATTTTTTTCACAGATTTGATGATTAACATTTATTTGCAGGTCTAAGAGGTATTGTAAATTCCACACAAGACAAATATTTTCAAAAATCTCATACAAACATATCACAATAAAACAATGGGTATAATGTATGAAAACTCACATCTGATGAACAGTGTTAGAAAATGGTTCCATGTTTCCTGAAGGTTGGGGTGGTGGGATATTAACGGGAAATGAGCACAAGAGTTTTGCAATGATAGAAACGCTTTGTGCGTTGATTGTGAGAGTGACTAATAAATGGAAGAATTTGCTAAAATATCAATGCAAAAGCTTAACATTCATACATTGAATTATACTTGCCAAACTAGAGATAACACTTGAAATAACATTGCAAACATCTTAATTTAATTATTTTGTATTATTTTCATGCCTTTAGTCTTCACATTTTTATTATATAAATCTGTTTTATGTGCTTTCGGTAAAAGGATAAAGTGGTCTACAAATCAGAAGCTGTAGACTCTCAAATAACATATTTTTCTTCTTTTTTTCTCATAAAATAATTGACCTCAGTTTAGCCAAAATCACTCAGATAAAATCTCCCCAAATACACATTTTCTATGGTTCACTGAATCTTCAATCTCTTAAGAAACTGTCTTAAATTCTGTGCCTGATCACTGCACACTAGCTATCATAATATTACCTATACCGTTTGTCAAAATGAATATTATTTAAAATTGTAACTCAAATTCCATTTTTAAATATTCATACAAAATGAATGAATATGAAAGTGCTATGAAAATGCCATGCATCCCTGATTTGCCATTTGGTTTCTTTTAAAAATAATTAGTTCATAAGGGTGTAGCTCAGCAGTAGAGTACTTGTTCAGGACATATGAGTTTTTGGGTTCCACTCAACATTGCAGTAAGAGTCATCATCATCAACAACACTGATTATGATGAAACATTTCATCTTATTTATAAGGAGTGAGAGATGGCAGCAGAGAAACAGCCTCTCTGATATTTTGAATCTAGGTGCTGGAATAGAGCCATGTAAGAAAGAGATGGAGGAGGGTGAGGTGTGTCTCTAGGACCCAGAAAGGATATGAAATGAGAGTTAGAGCAAAGAGGGAGTGCAGTGCAGTAGAGGGAAGCAACAAGGAGCATTTTGTCCCCAAGCCCTGGCTCACTGCATGCGATGGGCACCTTGAAACTGCACAGTGACCACTGGCAGCCCTAGGGGCCTTCATGAGAAATGAACCAGTGGAACGTAGCAGTGGATACTGTAGACTGCAATGGCTAGTGAGCTATTCAGGCTTAAACACTCCCCACCCCAGAAGAGGGGAATTAGTCTCTAGCCATTTTGGAAAGGGTTCAGCTGAAGTCAGACCTCAGAGCAGCTGTGGGTTAGCTCCATCTACCAGTTCCAAGTGTCAGGGTGAGGAGGAACCAAGTTGAAGCCAGCAGGAGGTCATGGAGCTGAGTTCGAGTTCACAGGAGGCACTCTGAATGTTGTGGGTCTCAGCCTCACAGCCAGGAACCAGAAGAAGCCTGAACTTCAGTAGAACTAAAGGCCCAAATGTCCTGAGAATATCCACCATTACCGTAATTCTATTGCTGACTTGCTGAAATCAGTCAACATGGATCTGGGCTCTGTCTGCCTATCAACTAGTGACAGCAGAGACACACCCAGAAGTAGACCTTTTTTTCTGCTTTTCTTCCCTTCTTTGCCTTTATATAATTTATTATTGTTTTCTTTTTTTGTGATCTTTTTTACAAATAAGAACATGCTTTTAGTCTAATTTTGTTCTTGTTTCAGTTTTTTTCCTTCTTTCCTTCGTGTCTTCACCAGCTCCCAAAGCTGGTATAACCTTCCTTTCTCCTCCATCTTTGCTTCTAATCCTTTCTTTTCTTCTTTTTCTCTATTCCTCCCCCTATCTCTTTTAAGTTTTCTCCTCTGAGGGAAAATAACAATACTGATGGGTATTTATTGCATGATGTTTTCTGGGTTTTTTTTATATTTGGCTGTATAATTACAAATCCCATTTATACAGTTAAAGGTGGTAAACTACTAGTTAACACAGATTTGCTATCATTTTCTAGGATATGTTTGATGTTATTGTTATTACTGATTGAACTATGTTAGCCAAGGTGACATAATTGTTTTAATCAGTTGTTCTTCCTTGGATGTCAAGATTGAGATTGCCTGAGGTTCACAGATATTAAGGCCAGTGCCAAGGAACCAGGGCTGACCCAAATAAGCCGCAATATCTCATCTCCAACAATTAGAAGAGGTAGGATCCCACAACAGATTCAAAACACAAAAGCCAGCTGTTTCTGGAAGACGTCTCTGAGAAGTAGTCACCTCCTAAGTGTTCTCAACACTAGTAATAAAGATACCTACCACTTACAAGCATCAGTGCAGGAATTAAAGTAAAAAAGCAGACACAGAACAAGATGCAGTCCCAGACTGCCAATTTCCCAAAGGTGAAGACGGGACAATGAGATGAAACAATTCAAAAGTCACCCACCTGGACTCTCTAAAGCAGTAACAGCAAAAGCAACAAAGCAAATAAATGAGACTAGAAAAATAGAAATAATTTCTCAGTTCACCAGAGATGATGACCATAATGAAAGTTATGATTAGTGAATCTAGAGAAGACATAGATTTAAAAAAAAATTAAAAAGAGGAAAATGATAGAAACCATGAATGCACAACACAGGAAAGAAATGGAATCTACCAAACAGATTCAATCAAATATCCAGGAGATTAAAAATTCTATTGAAAATAGGAACAACAGAGTGACCTAATGTGAGGTCAGAATATCAGATCTAGAAATAAGATTGCAGATAGCCATCATGAAAAGAAAAATTTCTTAAAAAATAGCAAGAGATCATGAAGAATCATTGACTGATATCAATGAAAAAGCAGGAGATTGGACTGGAGATTTAGCTCAGTGGTTCCAGCACCTGCCAAGCAAGTTCAAGTTCCCTGGTTCAATCCCCAGTAACCGCATACAACAATACCAAGCATAGTGACTCATGCCCA